>VWZN01012195.1:717513-736889 GCA_013396955.1 Regulus satrapa
AAAAAAAAAAAACAAAACAAAAAAACGCTCTGTTCTGCAAAAGTTGAAGTTCTTGCAGAAGAGATAATGAAAAATTTCAATGAAGTTTCCAGATTCCTGTAAAACATGAACAAAACCATTGTGTTTCTTAATAATCTTGCTCCTGAAAGGGTTGAACTTTCAACAAGGATTGTTGAAGACAGGCATCAGTATGCAAAATTCATCCCAGGTGGCAAAGGCATAAAAAGACTGAAACTAGGGGTCACAGAATAGGAAGTATTGAGCAACCTTAATAATAGGCAGTGCTATCAGACTTACCTATAAATAATCCACATTGTCAGGAAACAAATGGATATTCTGCATTCAACATTCCTGTGAGTCAGCAGTAAGTGGTTCAGCAGATTTTCATTATTGGTGTGTCTGCAGCTTTGTTTAAGTATTATGCCTGCATTTGGGACCAGGGAAAGTTTGAAGAATACTTTCACCACTGAATACTCTGCGACAGCCACCTCGCTTTGCACAAACAGCTGAAACCCTCTAAGTGTGTTTCAGAAGAGCTTTTGCCACAGCTTGGGAAATGGAAGCAATCAATATGTTTTAGAATATTTTTGAAAGGAAGGATGTCCACAAAAGATTGAGAGAATCGATGTTTATTTCAAAAATAATTTTGAAAAGTAGGTGTGGATTTTGCCATTTGGGTGGGTTTTTGTTTTGTTTTGTTTTGGTTTTTTTGCAGATGCAGGAAGAGTTTCTAGCACTTGCTGGCAGAGGGGGCTATCTGTCCGTGGTTGGCAGAACATCCTCCAGTCAAGAAACACAGCAGGGGAACCAAAGTCACTCTCAACAGCAGTGTGGTACACAGGGCAAGGAAGCAAGAGAGACGCCAGTTAAGAGTTTCAGTTTTATTATTGGATGTAACAGACCCTTTTCCTTAGAACCAAATGGGAGGGGAGGCAATATTTGACCTCTTGGATCACAAAATATATTTACTAATATTTTTGCCCAAACAAAATGTCTGTTAAATGCAAATACACAGGACAGCCAACAAAGTAACTGAAAGAGTAAAAGAGTAACATTTCAGCCGCTGTAAAAAAAAGGTAAACAGGAGCAGTACAGGAGAAATTCTGATGTTAATTCAGTTTCAAGGCATTTACTTCTAGATCTTGGTAGACTTACTTGATTTTTCAAGCCTGTTCCTGAATTATGCTCTTAAGACAAATTTGAAAGCAAAACCCCTAGATTCTTAAGGCTCTACTTCAAGATTCCAAGAGGAATGAAAGAGATATCAATGAAACTGAGCTAGAATAAGTCAGAAATCTTGTTAGAGGAATGCTGTGGAAAATGAAAATGTTAATTTGATGTGTGCCTCTATGTTACATTGGAAATACAGAGGGAGGAGAAAAAAAGATTTTTAAATAGCAAAAATAAATACACGATAAGATGCCTTAATAATGAAAGAAGGGAGGTGAAGTGTGCCATAAACAACCCTCATTCAGCAGAAGACCTTCTGTGGGTAGTGAGTATTCTCATTTTGAATACAGCACTGTGTTTGGGCTATCCACTCATTCCCTCACGTTTATAAACTAGTTCAGTCTGAATCTAAGAATTAAAAGAAGTGCCAGCACCTTCTATTAGGAAGTAAAGTAGTTGGAGAGGATGTAAATGACCCCCTAAAGACTTAGGTGGGATTTCACCATGCATCCCAGCTATGCTGCACCATGGAAATGCTCAGCACGAGCTGGTTGAACTGGTTGCCTACGGATTTTCCTTTCAGGTGTTTCTTTCTCTGCTGCTGTGTGATCTACCCAAGCTCAAGCGTGCTTAGGTGTGAGTGCAGGGTACTGCAGCCACAGCAGGGGTGGTGCAGTCAGGCTGTTCTTGGCTGGCAACCAGAGCCCTGCAGTTGGAAAATAAGCTCTATTGAATTTATGTAGGGTACACATTTCAGAAGTAAGACACAGAGATCTGTACATTTGAATACACAGTCTGTATTTCTTCAGTGTGGGGTGTAAACTCCCCCTTTCCTGCCCCACATGTCTATGTTAACTAAAGACCACAGGGAAGCCAGCATAATTAAAAGGCACTGAGGTCATGTGCTGGTTATGAGGCAATTTAGGTTTCTTGTGCAGGCCTGCTGGGTCGATAGAGATACAAGTCTGCTCTCGATAGGAACAATGATCTTCTTTTGTGAAACATGAAGAAGGAAAACATGATTTAGGAAAGCCAAGTGCCTCACTGAGGCTTAATTGCATTTTCAGAGATGCATATAGCATTCTGTTTCACTTCAGGATGCACAGGACTGGTCCTGTCACCACTGAAGTGTTAAATCTAAGATGCATCACAGTTAAAGTAGCATTCCAGTTGAAAATAACATCTGAGTAAAGATTTATTCAACTGAGAAACTGAGTGTGGAAAATACTGCTTGAAGAGCTGCTCATTGCTATGAAACAGGACTAGAGGAAAAAACCCCACAATTTCCTGAAATTCCATTTGGCTTCATGCCTCTCAGAAATAGTAGTTCTCAGAAATCCCACAAGGAGTATGTTCTTGGTGAATATCAGCTGACTTTAGACAGTGAGCATGTGGGATGGCAGATTTGAGTCACTCACCTGAGCCAGGAGCCGTGCTTCTGTCACATCCATATGTGTTCATCAGCCTCTGGGAACTCCAAAAAGTACATGTGCAACTTAAATTGTATAACAGCTTCTGATGCTCACTGTTCAATATATTCACTTTTCTGCCCCAGTCTTTCTATAGAAATGGTAAAAAGTATGACAATGCTATTTGAGATTAATAATTATGTCAATTTTTAACATTTAGGAAACACGCTGATATTTCCACAGGAACTCAGTGTTTTTCATTGTTTGTGCATCCATAAGCAAGCCCAGAGGATGACTTGTGACCTACAAAAGAGTCATAAGTAATTTACATATAACTTTATTTACACACTTTAACAGCGTATTTTGCATTCTGTTAAGATATTTTAAGAGTATTGGGCAACAACGCCAGAATCAATGGAAATTTTTTTCCTTTTTTTGCAATGGAAAGAAAATTCAGATTTTAGATTGTGCACCCATTATGAGAGAAAGGAGTCTTTAATTTGGTCCTTTATATATGAAAAATAATGGCTGAAGGAAAGGAAGTGCAGACTATCCGGATGGTGAAATTGCATCCCCGGGTTAATTTTTTTAGTTATCAAGGAACCAAACAAGATCAGGTCTTCAGTATCTTAAATTGATATCCTTTCTGTTTAAATTTATTGTATTCAAGATTTATAGTCTTCATTTAAAATATATTACTTTACGAACCATGAGTGAAAGACTAATACAAAGACAGTGCAGTTCAACAAAGTCAGTTTTTCTTGCAGGCTGAATCTGTAGCTTAATCTAGACAGTGAATTTCAACCTAATGGCATGTCATATGATGCATATGATATGTTTAATTTTCTTTCAGCTTTTTCTGCTCAAGATGCATTTATCAATCTATAGCTCAACTGCTTATATTAATGTTTTCTTCAGAGTAAAACGGCACCCACCTGTGACAAATTGTGAACCATGGATCATGACCCATGATTCTGTTTAGTGCAGCCTGGCAAGGGAAAAGCAGCATGCACTTTGAGCACTAGATGCTACTTTAAATAGCGTTACATGGAGTGGTGATGTCCCAGCTGTCCTGAATTCTAATACAGTTCTCCCTACGTCTTTGTATGAGGTTAGATCGATCTGCTTCTCATTTAACTAACATCTGAATTCTTCCGCAGGTGCAGGATTTGTTTTGATGTACTTACTCTCTTGATCTTGACCCATATCTGAATAATTGAGGATTGGGTAGAATCTTTTATAAATGAGCTAATCATTATACATTAAAGCCTATTAGAGTCAATTGGTTTAATTCCCAGTAGAGCTAGTGAAGTCCTTATCTGTGTCAAAATCTTCACAACAAAAGGACTGCCTGTAGCAGAGAAGATAAGCTTCTGTCCCTTCCCCCCTTCTGATGGTACTTTTAAAGGGTCTCCTCTGCAAGGGTGGCCATGTGGAATTAGCTGTGAGAGCAGGTGTCAGACTTGTCAATAACTGGCTAAATGTCAACAATTTGTGCGTGGGTTTTTAAAAATCCTTTAAATGAAACATGGCAAACATTGATACAAAGGTGCTAATGGCAAAATGATTGGAAAAGCACCTTGCCAATGTTTACAACTCAGTGAGTGATAGCCTGGCAAAATGAGGGTATGCAAAATCTGCTGCAGCCCTGGAATACCCAACGCCTGTCCCTGTTCATGTCTTCAGGAGACACTGGACCTACCATGCACCTGCACTTCAGATCAGGCCTACAAAACCATGGTGCCTCTTCTGAACTCCATGTGCAGGACACCACAGTCCATAGCCCAGCCAACTGCCTGGCTTGTTTGGTGATTAGCACAGAGATTAGCACAGAGTTTGGAAAGTGGTTTAACACCGAGATTGGGAATGATGATGTGAGATGGAGGGCAAAAATTACGTCTATTTTCTCAATGGCATTTGTTTAGTTAATAAAAGAAACAAAAGCGGGGATTAGCGTACCTGTTATCTTGAACTAACCAGCTGGGAAGTGAAGATTTATGATGTGACAACTTTGAAAATGGAGGAATAAAAGTCAGGTGTTATGGAAAGGGATTTTACACAAGAAACAGTAGATAAATTGGGAGTTTTATTCTGTTTGATTGGGGTTTCTTGAGGTGGGATGTGGTTTGTTTTTGGTTTTTAAAAAATGTTAATAAAGAATGGATTATTAATGTATCTTGTTATAAATGTGGAATTAGGAATTGGTAACTGATTTTAATGGGAGAGGATATTTTCTTCTGCAATATCTAGAACACACATAAATAATAGACATAGTTGGCTGAATGCAGATTTTGAGTGTTAATATTTCTGCCAATAACCTCAACCCACATATGAAGGAACTAAATTTCTTGAGTGAGATTGGGGTCATTCAGCCTCTGCGTTAATTTATTTCTTGTCCATTGCCAGGCAGATATTGCCAAGTACAGTGCGTCAGATTGCATGGCAAGAACATGATATGTTTTATCAGGATCTGCCTGCCAAAGCTAGTCCACGTAATATTTTGAACTGCTTTCAAACTACAATTCCTAAGAGAGGGGAGACAGTATGATGCTCTAATCTTCCTCATTGGTGACTTTTTCTGTTTCATATTTATTAAAAATATTCTTAAAACCATAATTTTTCATTAATACAGGAATACAACATTAGTTACATTATAATCCTTTGCTAGCATTAACCATAGGCAAAGTTGGAATTCTATCACCTCATTTTCACCAAATGGATCAGTGTTACTGGGATGATGTAAATCTGATTGCTATTTGTTTTAAGTTGTGAAAGATTATATATTCCACTTACTGAAGTGGACAAGGTAGTAAATAAGGGGAGGGTCACCTGAACGTAAAGACATATGCAAACTGCAGCACAGCTAATTCCTGGAAAAGAATTTAAAAATTTATTAATTTAGGACCAAAACTAGAGCACACACTCAGTTTGGTGTTCTTGATTTCCCGCATTTATCAAGCTAAAACATGTCCCTTAAATGATGGCTTAAGAAGGAACAGAAGATAGAATTTTGGCGATAAGGACTCTCCATAATTCCTATTTATGAGCACGGTGCTGCTGTAAATGTGCACAGACAGAGTGCCTGTCAGTGTGGGGAGCAGTGTCTGTCCCAGTTTGCTGCAGAGCTGCTGCGGGCCCCTCCCTTTGCAGGCGAGGAGCGGACTGTGCTGCGACAGAGCTGGGCTCCCCGAGCACAGCCCACCACACCTCACAGCCAGAGTGGCTGCTCTGATTCCTCCTGCGTTTATGGAGGTCAACCCCACCGAGAATCACAGGATTTGTCCTGACATTGCACCTCTCCTGTGTTCTCAGCCAGGAGCGGAGCCAAGAAAAATTGTGTCTACATTAACTGTAGAAGAATTTTCTGAAGCTGTCCTAGAGGGCACTAAATCAGTTGTGCTATCGATTTTGTAGAAAAGACAGCTGCAGAGCAGATGTAAGGACTGTGATAATCAAAATCATTAGCTTCAAGCTTGAGATAATTTAAACTGCTTTGTTGTATACTCAAACAGATGAGCGAGACTGGTGGGTTATCTAATGAGTGCACAACTTATATGGTTGAAGTTGCTTTAAAAGACCTGACCAGGAAGATGAACATAGTGAATACAGTGTGCAATTGGTTAGGTCAGCTTCGCAAAAATTTTGGTCCCATCATTCTGTCCAATCCAGCTGGAGATGTTGAGAGAAGGAATGGCTCAGAATAACCATAACCTAGTGTCTCAGCCCTATCATGTAACAGGTTATAAAAACTGGGGGCAAGCAGTATTAAGGGAGTAGGTTTTTAATACCTTTTCTGAAATCTGTGCTGTAACAAAACGGGTTCGTTTATGTTTTTTAATATAAACTATATTTTGAAAGCTACTTATATTTTGAATAATTCACGGTGAAAGCCTTCTCATAATATCATTTTTTGGAAGCCCAGCTTTTCTTAGCATCTGGACTTAGGGAAATAAATGAACCAGTTCAACACACTGGATTTCCCCAAATGCCTGTCAAAGCACTGTTTCTATTTTCCGAAGATAGTGGCTAATTATGATTAGAACACAGCTAATAATGAGGAAATCACTTCAGTTTCCATTCACTTTCAAAATGGAGACCTTTTCTCAAAGTCATGCTTTCCATCTGGTCTGAGGTTTCACCGAGCTGCTCGATCAGGGAAGCAGAAGTCAGAGGTTTGATGGCTTTGCAGCTTGATGTTCTCATTGCAATGGGAAATGTGGAGAGAGTGTATCGTGCTGGGCTGAGTAAATCAATTGAATGCACAGGTGTGCTTGGCTTATGGGCTAGAGTGGAATAACTGTTTCTGACTTGTGTTCTCCTGTGGGGTATATGAGCGTAGGGAGCGAAAGAGGAGGGCAGGACAACTTTCTTAAGCTGTAGGTTTTTGCATTAAACCGCTGTGTTTTGATCATTCTCTGTACTTTGGTAGAATTTATGGAGGTAAAGTCATTTTTTAAGTCCCTTTGTTCTAAGTTAAGACTTGTGTGGGTGTTTTAATGTGTGGAAAACATTTTGGACTCTGACAGTATGGTGCAAAATACTTGGTTGGTTTTTGTAGCTTGGAGGATGGGTCTGTAAGAATGCCCATGCTTGTATAAAAAGTTGAAAGTTTTTCAAGTCAAGTTAATTTACTTGAAAATGGCAATTAGTTTAAAAAGGATATTATGTTGGTAATAACTTCTTGATGAGTCCTTTTAGGGAGCAAACTGTATGGGGAGGATCAGCAGACTGGATAAATCTGTTATAATTTTCATCTGAAACTTATGTGTAGAAAGCATCCCAGATGTCTGGATAGTCCTGGCCTATACTGCATTGTATACCAAGAGTGAAATTCTGGTGTAGTTAGAGAAATGTCTTCTAGCCACCCACAGCATTTTGGGTTTCTGTGACCTTATTACCATTTCTCTCTTCATGAAAGCTGGTGATGAAAGTGCACTCAATAGATCTCTTACCATTATCCAGCCTGTTTCCTGTGATCTTCTTAAAAGAGTTAGGGAGAATTCCTAGCTGGGAAATGAATCTTAGGGTTAATGCAGTCTATCTTATCTCAGATCCCACTGGGAGAATAGGCTTTCTGTAATTCAGCTGCAGGTTATTCCCTTCCTTGTGCAGACAAGATGGATGGGGAGATAGAGCTGCTTGTTTAAAAAAAATGACCAGGTTTTTGGAAGACAAGAAAATATTTGGTTCCAATTGGGCACATGAACAGAATGGTTTGAGTGTAATAAATGGGAAATTTTAAGAAATTATCATGTTTTATTCAAAGCAAGAGCTTTAGAGAAATAAGGAATCTACATTATTGCAAGCGATAAAACCATGTTGTCAGGGTCTGAATGTAAAACCAGGTTCTGCCTCATCCCCCAGTCATTACATCTGTTAGCTATCTCCTGATTAAATAAAAGCTCTTTTAGATTTAGTAACTTTGCTCTGGATATTGTGGCATCACTGTGCATGTAATGGTTTTAATAAATTTCATTTATAGAACTAAACAGAAAAGCAGTTGCTGGCAGAGAGGGCTCTGGCTGCAATATGTTAACTCTTTGGAAACCCATTGTCAGCCAACACATGTCTGGAACCTCACTTACGCCATTACAGACAACTGCAAATTATTAACCTGGGCTCAGGTGGTCTTTTAGGGTTTTGGTGTGTTTTGGAGGTGGTTATATGTTTTATTTGTTTGTTGGTGTTGTGTTTCTTTTTATTTGTTTAATTAGGATATATAAAGTAATTGTATAGTGTCTACAGTTGATAGTACACAATTGTATTTGTTTTCCCTTTACATTGTGGGAAATTTTAGTAAAGATAGAATTCTTACTAGAATATAAATTTATAGCAAAATACTAACCCAAGTCTTCTTTTCTTCATGGGGCGTTTTAACCCCAGCCAGTAAATTCACCCCCTCCATCTGCTCACTCACTCCCCCTTGGTGGGGAGGGAGAGAATCAGAAGGGTGGAAAAAGTGAACAAACTCCTGGGTGGAGATAAGATCAGTTTGATAGCTGTGCACCTGCTTGCTGGCAGAGCATGGGAAACTGCAAAGTCCTTGACAGGACCAGCACAGCTCAGCAACGGCCAAACATCAGTGTGGTATCAACTCTGTTCTCAGATGTGACACTAACCACTGCTCTGTACCCAGCTACTAGGAAGAAAATTAACTCTGTCCCAGCAAAACCTAGGACTTCAGATTTCCAAACATCCCAGAGGACACATCAGACGTGTAAAATCTTTGGAAGATAAGAGGAATCTGAAAGAACTGTTTAATAGGAAGCCTATTCTCTAGATTTTGGACCTGCCTGTAAGCCTGTCACATCTGTGATAAAAAAACCCAACACATCTGTGTTTTAATTTATTTCCAGGTAGGAAACAAGGCTCTAGATCAAATAAACACATTTTTGGTAGTAAAAGGTAATTTTTGTGTGATCCCAGTGAATGGTTGCTAAGTCTACTTTGTGTAAATCTGCAGAGAATATGCTAACTTTCAGCTGCTTGGCTCTGAAAAAGGACAGGTGTGTAAGTCTGGAGGTTGCCAGTTCAAATTCTTCGTGTTGGCCAAAGGTTTAGTGCAGTGTGTGTATGTATTATTATACTTCATTATTCATTGTGTGTGCTGCAGATAGATGGGAATATATCCACTAGAGCAGAACCATCATTTTACGAGTAGCTTCATTATTTTGTGACAGCAGGAAATTGCAAGATAGCAGTAACTTTTATTCATAGGTGTCATTCTCTGTTGTATAGCAATAGCACTGGGAGAAGCCCTGGGCCCAGGCCCATTCTGTGCATGTTAAAACCTTCTTATCTGATTGTTCCTTCAAGAACTTTGGAGATGGAAAATCCAGAAATCATTTAGAAATTATTTTTAGGAAATATGAAGAGAGAAAACAAGTGAAGTGTGTGTAAGAGACTCTGTACTTTTTTTCCTCTCAGATTTGAGAAACAGAATCTGTAGATTCAGAAAAGATCTTCACTCTTACGTGAATATTTCTTCCTCACCTTCCTTTGTTGCCTTTTCAGGGGCAAGGTAATACTTTTTTTAGAGTAAAATCTACCTCACAGATTTGAAAGGGGAGTTTTACCTTGGTGTGATTTTTGTTCATGGATAATATTTGATGATTTTTTGATTTTTTTTTTATCACTGCTTACATGAAAGCGAGCACCTTGCTTCCACAGATGACACCAAGCAGTTTTGTGGCTTGCTTGCATCAAGTTATTGGCACTGGGAGATGTTGGGCTTGCAATTGCTCTGCAACAGGGGCCATACTCTTGGTGACTTCTCTAGAGCAAGCTGTGCTAATTGATTAATAGTCTCAGGGAATGAATAATTTTTTTCACAAATGAAATTTTTTTTTGAGTATTTGGGGGAAGAGAGCACTGTGTTCATCAGAAAGTTACTTGTCTGTTGATATTGCTGTTTGTACATGCCTTTGAGGAAAGAGATGAAATTTTCTGTGAATGGTGATCAAGCCAAGTGCTTTTGCATTGACACGTGTGAGTTTTGGGTCAAAGCTAAGCAGAAAAGGGTGATTCAGTCCTAGGGACAGGGAGGAAAAATCACAGAATTAAAGTCAAATATACTTTAACATTTTTGAGGCCAATTTTGTAGTCCTTGCACCTCCTATCTTCTGAGGGCTCTCAGACCATTAAAGTACTTTACTGGACAGTCTAAGTCACTTTGTCTCTTTGGAAGTACTACTATTATCTTTTAAAGAATAGGAAGTTAAAGTGTGTTTTAGTAGCTTACACACTAGAAAATAGCATTTGTTCTACTTGAGTCAAATTGCAGTTGGAGATTATCACCTCTTTTCATTTGGGTGCCTCAAAATTCTTTATTTTTTGGAAATTCAATAGGTACAACTAAAGATCCCTAAAGTAAATTCTGTCACAGTTTTTGAAAAAAAAAAATACATCTTGGAATCTATAACTTTCATGTCAGAGGAAAAAAATGAGAAAGCAATGATTGATCATGAAGGGGAAAAAAAAAAATCACCTCTTTCCCATACTATGTGTAATATTGATCAAAGGTTCATTTATCCTTCAATGGTTTATGCCTGCTTTTAAGTCAAAGGTAATTGTGCTGCTGCTTCCATGGCAAAACAGGTCCTTTAATGGCAATCTGATTTGAAAGCTCACCAACCTCTACGACTTGACACGGAAATAAGATTAACTAAAATAATCTATTTGCCTTGGCAAATATATGCTGTTTTCACTAAATCCATTGCTCTTCATCTTGCTCTTCCAAGACAACTTTTATATTTCAGCTCTTTTCTGTAGGAAATGTACTACAAATACCTTAATGGGCGCTGTACTAGTGGATGGTGCTTGTAGCCTAAGCTGTGGTTGGTCTTGCTCTCCTCCTCTTAGTGGTAAGCAATTGGAGGCACTGGCTTTCAGGAACCCAGGAAGAACATCTGAGAGATATTATCTCAGTTGTGAGGGACAGTTAGCAGAGTTATTAGAGAGTTCCTTTGAACAGTGGATCCCCTCTCACTTTCACTTCAACAGGAGCCAAGCTACTGCTCTAATGTCTGGAAATTACTCCGGTGACTGCAATGGTCATAACAGTGCAGACTGAGAAAATAGGAGACTGTACACAATTCTACATTTTGTGTCTGGGTAAAAGATGAATAAAAAGAGCCTAATCTATGAATTTGTACTCGGTTACTATCTGCAAGGCACGCATAACTTTATAAAAAGCAGGAATGAGATCTTGAATTAAAAATGTTCTAACTGTATGAACAAGCCAAAGATGCTTTAAGGAAGTGGTGGATGAAGCCATTGGGGAAAGGAATGGCAAAAAGAACAAAATGCATGTGCAGAGGTCCTGTAGTGAATCGCAGCGCTTTGGATGCCTAGATGTGAATTGACTTGAATGCAGTCGGAAAGCGGAGAGACAGTCGCTGACCTTTTCAGCTGTTCCAAACGGAGCTGCGCTGTGACAGGGGTGTCCAGAAAAGATTAGCTGTGGCAAAGAGACATGCTTTGCCTATGGGCAGGGTCAAGAGGCCAGCAAAGCCAGCCCAAAGCTTGTCACGATGGATTAAGTATCAGAAACGGCTCCTGGGTGCAATTTATTGCATATTTTAAACAGTGTTTTACAGTGTGGGGTTCTTGCGTTTGTAGTGCAAAGAATAACAAGGCTGATTGTGAAGTGCTTTATTCCGGGATACTGCTGTACTGGCAAGGGCAATAGAAGCTTTGGTTTGAGGATGCCAGCTGTTTTATGGGAGGAAATATCAGTTACAATCTCATGTGTTTTAATGTTTCTTCTCCTGGATTAGCACTAAGTAAAAAAGTAGCCAGTAGCACTTCAGGTTTTAGAGTTTTTTAGTGATTCCACCTTTTTTTGTTCTTCCCCTCTCTGTAAATTTTAAATATCTCGCACTGTAAATTCTTAACTCAGTCAAGAAAGGGTTGAGCTGCCAAGTTCAATTTAACAGAATACAATTTCTTCCTTTTGATGTTCTGAATAGGTTTGAATCTTACTAAATTGAGTGAAGCTACCGATTATAAACTAATGTGGTAAAACTAAACTAGCAGAGTTTAAAATCTGGTCTTGAAAGTCTGAGTCAATGTGTAAAATCCGCCGGAGTAATTTCTTTTAGTATCCTGCATTCAAGATCTCCTATGAAATGATCACCATGTAGTGATGATACATAACCAACAAAGAGACAAAGGGCTGTACTTGTTGTGCCACTGCTCATGAAACAGAGACATGCTTGGAAATGAAAAAGGAGTTAGGCCATACAATATTATGGTCTAGCTGCCAGTACCTCTGTATTAAGTTGTGGCCTATGTAATTTATGAAATTCAGATTCTTCTGGTTAATATGCTTACAGTAGGCATATTTACTTTGTCAGAATTTCTCTGACAAAAAAAAATTGCTAACAGCCATGTTGAATATTTTTTTGAAGAACAGATTTAAACAGGCTAACCAACAGTTTCTGCATAAAAGGATTTAGGGTTTTAGTTGATCAGAAATTGAACTTGAGTCAGCAATTTCATGCTGTTGTGAATACTGAACAGGGGTTTATAAACAGATGTTAGAATATATATGACACACAAAATAGCCTTGCACTGCTTGACGTTGGTGAGGCATCAATAGGGATCTATCTTCATATGGCCCACAGTTTCATGGCAAGATGGACTGATTAGAAATTCAGAGAAGAGCAGTCCGGGAAGCAAGATATCTATTGCAAAAGATGGAATTGTAAGTCCTTATTCTAAAAAGGAACTTGAGAGCAACCCTCAGAGATGTAGAAAGGCTACAACTAATACTTTTAATCCAAATTTGGAGAGACAAAATAAGGAAAGCTTATGGTAATGGAGCACTGGCTCTGTCATTATGGATGCTCTCCAAACCGATTAGAGAAACAATAAGAGGGACAGAGGCATGACAAGATAAACTTCACAGCTTTTCCAAATAATGGCCAGCTCTAGCACTGCCTACAGAAGTGCAGCTGAGTCAGAATATAAGTTTAATTTGTCAAATGCAACTGATAATTATTTTTATTATTTGCTGAGTAAACTCAAGAACTTTGAGATGACTTCCCTGTGTTTTGTGCATCACTGAACTGAGTCATGCAGTTATGAGTCACCTTTCAATAGAAGGGAGACTACAACAGCAGTTCTGGCTGCTACTTGTTCACTGGGATTCATTTACCTTTGAGCTACAGTAGTGCTTCTGTCCAGAACCCTTTGTTCTTTAGTTATCTATTTCTGTTGTCTATCTTACAGAGGAGTTGAAGGTAATGATGACTTTATGCAATGGGAAATAAATCTGACTATAAAACTTCAGGCTGCTCATCGGATTTTTCTGGTATTACAGAAGTCTGCGATCATCCACGCTTTTAAGACTAGAGTATCTTTTATATGAGTGAGTGTTGGAGAGCCACCATGTTTCCATTTCTTCATATACCAATTGAGCAGCACAGACAGACTCTTATCAGGGGACTCCTTGAAGGGAAGAAAAGGTTTTGGAGACTTGCATCCCTCCCCTTTTGCCCTGATTCCCTTGTCTCTAGGCTGTAAGGGAAGGTAGCTTGATGTAGTTCAGAGACAGGTTCTGAAAACCCCAGAAGCCTCCTAAACCACTTATTGAAGAATTGCCCTCTAATTTACTTCCCAATGAATTGTGGTGTTTGCTGTGTTGGCTTGGTAGGAATGTGATACGCTCCTATCGGCTTCAGCTCAGGAGCTCCTGCTCCTGAGCCTTGTTGTTGGAGGTGTCAACATTCACTTGGTCAGCAGCTGCACCTGGTTTTAAAACAACATCAAACTTACTGCATTTTCTTATATCTGGAATCAGTATTAATTAGCATATGAACAATGGGGGGTTTATATCTAAACTAATTAACAAGTCAGGTGACAGGAAGATCACAAAGAAGTTGATTTGTGCAAGCAGGTTGCACTCATTTCTCAAGGAATTGCAATGCACACCTACATTAACTTATTTGAGGAGCTTACAGGAGGTCTCAAGTGTAAGAGAGCCGTGGGTCTATAGATATTTCTTTGTGGCTGCTTTTGCTGGCTGCTGTGGAGCTCCCAGGAAGTAGATTTTACACTGCAGAAGAGATTCCTTTGGTGTTCTTATGACACTTAGAGCCTTTGGGCTCCTTAAGGAAACTCGTGAAGCTACTGGCTCTGCTTCATTTCACAGCTGCATCTGTGGAAGAGAGCTCTGGAGAGAGAAAGCTGATAGCTGCCCATGCAGTAAGGAGTTGAAGAAAGCTTTAAGAAATTGGAGGAGTTCAGGGGAAAAGGCAGCACACCCAGTAACTTCACCGTTGTGTTTTTTGTTCTGTTAAGCGTTTCTCACTCTCTAGAGCTGTCAGGAATGAAAAGTCAGATGTTTTGTATTGACAGTAGGGTTTGTAGTGCACAATCATACCCTGGAGAGAGCAGCCAGGATCAAATCTCTTATACCATGATTGGTGTTTCATGCTTTCTATCCATCATTTTTTGCAAATTGGATTTTATTCGAATGAAGGACAGGAAATCTCTTTCTGGAGAAATCATACAATGAAATGGTGCCTGGTTTCTGAATTGCTTTTATACTGCATAATGCTTAAAAGTCTTCACAGTCATGTACTTAAGTGAGGGGAGATAACAATCTGTTCAAGTTTATAAAGTATAACTCCACTCTTATTTCCTTCTTGTTCTGTTTAATAGCTTTAATAACAAATTTCAGTGTTTATTTTATAAGCCAAAAAATAACCTGTATTTTTTAAAGGTTTATTTCAGACTAACAAATAAGAAAATATGTAACATGTTCCTCTCAATCAAGGACTCATTCTCAAACATTTAATTCGTGTTCCCTTTAGACTATACTCAGAATATTCCTAATGGTGATCATTTTTCTTTTAGTTTTTAACTTTGGTTTTTAACAGTTAGAAAAATAATTGTTCCTGAAGACATTTGGACCAGGATTCAAATGAAAATGAGGAAATGGCAAAACCTAGAATAACTCTTATTTCAGTTTTAGAGTTGTAACTTAAAGAGAATGTAAGATTGGTAAGCATGAACTATTCTTAAATGCAAATTTGGCTTCAGCATCTGTGTCCCATATGCTCTTGTGGCACCTTGATATCTGTCAAAATTGGGCTAATAGCACTGGCTTTTTGGAAAAATTGCCCAAGCAAGGAGCTGTAAAACCTTTTTATGCAAAGAGCATTTTTAGCTTCTCAAGCACATAGAAAAATATTGTAATAATAAAGCCCACATCATGTACAACAATTAAAGGAACAAAGATAATATAAGTACTTGTGTGATTTATCCATAAGAATGATGCAGCATTTTTAAACTCACCTCTGATTCAGAAAACCTCTTGCAGGGAATAAAACCTATTCTGGATCACCAACTGATGGTGATCCCTTCACCATCAGTTCACAACTTATTAAAATACTGCTTTCTTTGTGCTCCTCAAAAACTANTTTTCTAGAGAGTAAAGTTTATTCATTTTTTGCATCTCTATGAATTGTACTTGTGGTGAATCTAAATAACAGAAAGTGTATCATGGATCTAATTTTGCAATGCACAGTTTTTAAAATATCTGATTCAAATTATCAGCATGAGTTTTTTCTCCTTAAAAATAGAAGGCAGATAGAAAGGATTGAGTGTGAATCCAGATGCAGGTTCGGGGCAGGGAGGATCAATGTGTATGGTTGAAAGGTGCTGTCAGGCGCTGCTTAATGGTGGACACAATTGTTGGAAACATCCATCTGCAGCTGAATTTATTTGGCTTTCAACAGGGGATAGTATTTCAGATAGAAACACCTAATTGGTAGTATACAGTGAAAGTGGCACAGTAAAAGTGTCTGGCCTGTGTGTTAATTGCTCTGTCTGAATTAATACCGCCATATTATTTATTGGAATACAGTAATCAAACCTGCTGCTGACTGCTTCAAAGGGGGGGCCATTCCAATTAACAAGCATTGCTCCCAAAGGGGCAGTAAGGAGAAGTAAGCAACAGAAGTGTGCAGGTATTCAGGATAGAAACTGTAAATGAGAGAATGGCTCATTCTTGCACCTGATCGCGGTGTGAGAAACTTACTCCTTGAGTCTGAGTGGGCTTGAGGATGGTTTCTTGTATCGTTTGCTGCGTAATTCACTAAGGTTTCTTTTGGCAGGTGGTCCATTGGTATTAGCAGCAGACATCTTTATTTGTTTATGGGTAGAAATCAAACGGAGTAAATCCCAGTCAATCTTGGTTCATCCATAGTTACTGAAATAGGAGCTCAGATCCATTCTCTGACTTCCCCAGGGTAGCAAAGCGAATTTACGTCTCCCCTTGCTTGCCCGTGTAATGTTTGGATGGTGTTGCATGCTGCATGTCTTAGGCTTGAGTTATTCTCATTTATATCCACATCGACACAAGGAGACAGTGAGAGGGAGGGAGGTGGGGCCTTCTCAAGGAAGGCCTCCTGAAGAGTAGGAGACTGATTTACTTTGTATTTCTTCCCTATCCCACTGAAAACTTCCAAGACACAAGAAAACTGTTAATCCACCTGGAATTTAGTTAATGGGTTATTTTTCAGTCAGAAAAAACCCAACAAATATATATATATATATATATATATAGAGAGAGAGAGAGAGAGAGAGAGAGAGAGGCCAGCAAGAGGTACCTGTTGTCAATATATCAGGAAAAAATTGTCTCAGTGTAAAAGCTGTTGCCTCAAAGATGTGATTGCTCACAGTAAAATATATGTCTACACTGCCAGAGTTTCTTTCTTGGCCTTTGTTTTATGCACATATAATACTGTTTTAGGAGACTGAATTGCCGTAATAGTTAGCGTTTGAGTATTTTTATGTACTTTTTGCTTAGTTAGTTGGTTTTCTCCAATAGGTTGATTCAGGATTTTAGGATTTTCAGAACTCCCTTGGGGTGATAAGTGCACCTCCTCTGAGCAATGTATTGTGTGGTTTGGTGTTCTTATACTGTATAAAATATTATATTCCAAATATTTCATTTGAATGAAATATTGTGTGTTGTCAGCCTGTGTAACATTGGGTTAGGGGCTTAACATGAGGAAAAGTTATAAGCAAATCCAAAGCAAGACAATCCCAGTATACACAATTAAATTTATTAATTTCCCAATCTAAATAAAGATTGTAAAATACCAGCAGATAAAAGTCCAAAATCATTGCACCAAGGGAATTGCTTGTAAGTTGTGTATTTTGATCAAGACAGAGATAGCTGTGATGAAAAGGAGAACTCCAACCTTTCAACACAGCACAGTGCTGAAAGAAAGGTGATGTTAAACACAGACTTCAGAGAACAGGTGACAGATTTCAGAGCACAGATGATAGATTTCAGAGGGGAGATGATAGAAGGTTTGGTGGCTGAAGTGGAAATCCAGCAAAATTGATGGGAACTGAGTGTTTTGGAACTGAGGAAAATCTGCAAGAATGAGTTTGCAAAGCTTCTGTTTTCTATGAAGACACTAGAACAGTCTTGGTTGGAAGGGACATTAATGATCATCCAGTTCCCACCCCCCTGCTGTGGGGGACCTTTCCACCAAATCAGGTTGCTCAACATTCCATCCAACCTAGCCTTAAACACTTCCAAGGATGGAGCACCCACAGCTTCTCTGGGAAGCCTGTTCAAATGCCTCACCACCCCCACAGTATGGGATTCCTTTCTAATACCTCTTTCAGTTAGAATCCATTCCCCCTTGTCCTGTCACTATGTGCCCTTGCAGAACTCCCTCTCCCCCATCTTGTAGCCCCCTTAGGTACTCTGTGGTCTCCCAGTACCTTCTCTTCTCCAGGCTGGGTAACCTCTCCCAGTCTGTCTTCATAGGAGAGGTCATTTGATCATCTTGGTGGCCTCCTCTAGACTCTCCCCAACAGGTCTGTCCTTATGCTGGGAATCCCTGAGCAGCTGGATGCCGTGCTCCAGCCGGGCTCACCAGGGTGGAGCAGAGAGGCAGAATCCCCTCCCTTGCCCTGCAGGCCATGCTGCTTTGGGTGCAGCCTGGGACACAAATGTTCATCTGAAGTGTTTGTGTTGAGTTTCTCACTCACCAACACCCCCAAGTCCTTCTCCTCAGGGTTGCTTTTCCTATTTTTGGTTTAAAATGGCATGAAGGCAGTAATGGAAATAGACAAAAATTTCCGTATCTTGAATGAGCATCTTGGCTCTTATGACAGTATTACTTTTAAACATATGTACTCTTATTTTGTTGATGTACATTCTGCTGCAGTACTGTACTAGGTTCTGACTGCTCCTCCTCCGATGGAAAGCTGGCCCAAAGCTGAGGTTTCCTGAGTGTTCCTATCAAATCAAGGAGCAATACCAGAGCGTGGCTATGTCTGTGTGTGTATATGTTATCAGTGTAAAAAGTCCCTGTATAAGTCAGAGCATGTAGTGGTGAGGAAGCTGGGATGAGACTAATTTACAGGATGCCCCTTGTTGCCCTATAGGGTACCAGTGGTGGGAGTGTGGGTGGAGGTTGATTGGGATTGTTTTTTGCAATTTTTCCCCATTAAAGGCTTTGTCTTGCTTCAAGAGATTAAGCATCAATCCATTTGACTGTTGTAAATAATTAAAATCATTAGTAAAAGAAGCTTTTCCAAGGAACTGTGAATTCTCTTTTTCTAGCTACTAAAAAGGGAAATTTAGAGACACATGAAAGTGCTGGTCTAAATGAATATAAACTTTATCAATAAGGCTTTTTTTTTTATTCCTGAGTATTTTTCTGGAGTGCTTAATGTGAGAATTCACAAATGTTTGCATTTCTTTTGGAAAAATAAGCTAAGCTTTAACTCTGAATCAGTTAAAACTAGATTTCTTTGGTAATACAGATTCTGAGTGAGTTCAAGTATCAAACAATTTGGAACAGCATTCAGTAGGCTTAAGAGCATCTTTATTGTGATGAAATTTAATTTGAACTGTTCCTTATCAGACTTTACACATAATAGTTTTCCTGTAATTTCTTCAAACCTTGCAGTCAATCAAATCAGTGGCTTAGAAGACTCAACAAAGTAATATTTGACTCATCAAAATATTATAATATATTTGGAATAGAAGAAGAACAGTTTAGAAACTTTGGACAGGATGTGTATGAAATTTACTTTTCCTGAAGTATTCATTGGTTGGAAAAAATTATATTTTCATATGAAAGGCTACAAATTAACAAACTAATTAAGAACTTGCTTTGAATTCAAGTGGGTGCGGTATCAGGAAAGTTTGATTTGCCAGCCTGTTGCAGAGCTGGAGAAAAGTTGATACTTTATTCTAAGGAAAAGTTTCTTCATTAAAAGGGAATGAAGAAACATCAACACCCCCACGTCCCCTCA
>VWZN01012196.1:4837-34784 GCA_013396955.1 Regulus satrapa
TTTGGGACCTCAAGGCTGGGGACAGCTTTGCCGGTGAGTTATTACCCGAGCAGAGTAGAAAGGGCAGAATTTTCTCCCTTGACCTGCCAGTCAAGCCCTAAGAAGCCTTTTGAGTTACTGATTTGCTGAGAGAAGTAGCGCCTCTCAACCTGCTGTTGCTACTTTTTGCAGATGTTCTGTCTAGTGGGTACAACATCTACCAGTCTGCAAGGTGGCCTTTGCTCTTTGGGACCTCTTGGACTTTATTCCTGGTGGCAGGAATCTTCTCAGTGCTGTGGGAGCCCTCTCATTGCATCATGTTTAAGAACACACATCAGAGGAAGAGGTTGGGAGGGAGGAGAATAGTTTACATCTTGCCCCTCTTTTTTTTTTTTTCCGCTTTAATAAAGAAATCCTATTTTTACATATTCGTTTGCTCCGGCCTTCTCCTTTCTCCAGGCTTTGTCTAGCCTGAGACCTGAAGATTTGCATGCCTGATCAAATCTGATGGCAGTAACCAAATCAGCATTAGCAAATGTAGGGACCTCAAGCTAACTGGCAGGAGATGAACTCCCCGAGTGCCACGGAGATGAGCCCTTCTGTAGAGCCTGTTGTGCCTTGGCACAGGGGCACGAGCCAGAAGCCAGTGGCAAGTTTGAAATACGGATCCCTCTGGGGCCTTTGTTTTCCAGCTGCCTCGCTCTGCGGTGAGGGCGCGATCAAAGTGAAGCCGAGGAGAGGGTGGGCAGGAGCATGGTGACCTCAGCCAGCTCAGCAGGGAACGCGAGGCTGACGTCCAGAAGATGGGAGAGAACATGTTGGGGGTGTTCACCCTTGCGTTTGAGCCTCCTGGTTACGAACTGAACAGGGGAGAAGAGAAGCGTGGCTGTTGGTATTCACTGGGGTTGCTCCGCAGGGATTTGTGGCCAGCGCTGTTACTGGTCAGCCTGGCCTTTGTGAACAAGCCTCTGCCTTCGATGTTTCCACTTTAGAGATTCTTCTTGGGGCTGGAATTCCGTGCTGGGGACCTTGATCTTCTCTCCAACCCAAAGGCGTTGTGATTATTTTGGGCTTTCCTGTGCAGGGGCAGGAGTTGGGGCTTTGATGGTCCTTGTGGGTCTTTCCAGGTCGGGGTATTTATTCTGTTCTTCTGTGATTGGTGCAGAGCTGGTGCTGGCTGGTGCCCTGGATTAATTAAATTAATGTCTGATATGCAGTTGTTTGTTTTCCCCACCAGAAGATAAACACTTCTTGGTCAGCCTGATCAGGAGCGCAGAGTTGCCGTGTGAATTGTAAGCAGGACACAAGCAGCAGGGTTTCTTTTAACTGTTTCAAACTATTAGGCTATAAAATTAGTCCTTTCATAACGTGTAATTAATACTGCAATGCGTTAATTTCCTGTGCTCAAGTTTTAAGGTTAAATTGACCCAGGATAGACAGGCTTCACTAAACAAACTTTGACATGTAAATTAATGCTATCAGGTTAGAAATTATCCATTTTAGGGTTCTTCTTCAAAGTATGAGAAAGAACTATTAACATAATTTTTTGTGATGCTGATGCAACTTGAGTATCCCATTTAGGCAGATTTGCCCGTACATGTACATAACAGACTCCTGCAGCACCGTCTACACTTTCATGCCTTTTAAAACGTCTTTTATAGAATGGTTTGGGTTGGGAGGGTTCTTAAAGCTCATCCACGATACCGTCCATTCTTTCAGGCTGCTCCAAGCCTTGTCCAGCCTGGCCTTGGACACTTCCAGGCATGGGGCAGCCACAGCTTCTCTGGGAAACCTGTGCCAGGGCCTCTCCACCCTCACAGGAAAGGATTTCTTTGTAACATCTAATCTAAATTTAAAACTCTGAGTTTAAAACGCTTTTCCCTTGTCCTATCACTACAGGTCCATGTAAAAAGTCCCTTTCCGTCTTTTTTATATAAGCTGCCTTTAAATACTGAAAGGGACATATCTGTGGGTCTTCGGGAGGAACAGAGAAGCAGATCATTTTACCTCACCTAAAATAGTCTAAAAATGGGGTGCTGTGTGTAACACAGCTGAAAGTAGTGATTTTTTTTTTTTTTGGGTCACCTCGATTGGGATCCTGAGATTCCTGAAAACTACAAAATAAAAAGTACTCCAAATTTTCTACAACTGCAGTTCCCCCATGTTACGTGTTGCAACGATTTGTACTTTAAAGGCACCATTTTAGTAAAGCCTAATATTGCCTCCTCTGTGTTTTAGACTTGCATAGTTGTGCAAGAGATAATTGCCTGTTTGGGAGACAAAAAAGCTAATTTTGCCTCAGGCCCTGTACTTTTTCTTAACGAAGTTGGTCCTTGTTGGGAAGCAGCTTGCAAGTGGTGAGTGTGTGGATGAGTCTGGAGGGGCACAAATGGGTGGATGATATGCAGGTGTGGTTTTAAAAAAAACCCAAACCAACAAACCCCAACCCACAAACCATTTTTCTGCCACACTGAATACTGCTGAACACCTTTTCCTCTCACCCTCTGCCTCATCTGATGCTCCTGGGGATGGGAGCATCTTTGGGGGCGTTTTGCCAGCCACCCCGGCGGGCTCAGCTTGAGCTGTGCACCCTCTGTGTATTTGCAGTTGCATATTTGCATCTCTTCTGCTCTTAGGCTATTCCTGTTGGTATTAGGGGGTGTTTTTAAGTGGTTTCCAATATGCAGACGTTCAGACAGTGCTCCCTGAGGCTGGCGGCTCCTTTCAGTGCTTCCCCAGGGCTCCCCACACCGCGCTGGCCCCGGGGCTGGTGGTGCCTGGGCTGACTAAGGAGTGTCTGGTGACTCATGTCCCAGGGACACCCAGGGGATTGAGATGACCCAGAGGGCTGAATCTTCCTTCTGTGTGTGCTGCTTCCTGCTCGGGGCTGAACTCTCCCGCTCCCCTATCTCAGGAATCTCCATCACTCTGGCCTTGTGCTGTGGCTCTTCCTCAGAGTCCGTCCCCAGGATGATTCTTTCCCCACGTTCCCGTGGGCTCTTCTCCTGCCTCCCCAGAGGCAGAGCTCACTGTCCAGCCCCGTGCAGGTCAGGCCCTTCATCAGCTGAGCAGGAGGAGGCTCTGCTGCAGGCATGGCGTGTTGGCTGGCCAGCCACACCTGTAGGCCATCAGTGAAAAGTAAAAGTAATTAATGAAGACTGTAACGAGGTCACCACCTATCTGCATGGAGCAGCTCTTTCTCTTGAAGGAGGGAGGAGTGCTGGTGAGGAAATGGTGACAGGTGGCTGCTGCACGCTTGGGCTTGGGCAGGGGCTGTGCTGGTGCTGCTACTGGGCGCTGTTTTCTGGGGGGACAGCGGTCAGGTTTTGCTCTTCCTTGGAGCTGGAGGTGCTTGAGATGAGCCTTCATGGGGGGGTGAAAAGGAAAGAGAATCCTTCTCAGCCCAGACTGAGCACTGCAGAGCCCCACGAAGGGGGTTTTCATCCCATCTTGTTCCAGGTTGGATCTGTGCAGAAGTGGCAGATCTTCAGTCTTTACTTAGGGGGTTCCTCACCGAGGTGCGCTCAGCGCGGTGACTTCGTGCCAGCTGTTGTGATGTCAGCTGAGACACGTGCACCGTTTCTGACCTTCTTCTGCCTCTAGTTTTTGTTTACCAAAGGGCTGTAGCTCACTGAGGCTCACTCAGACCTGACAAGGCACCAAAATCCCCAAGCCATGTGCTTGCTCCTTACACATCCTCCTCTTTGCGGGTGGCAGTGGTGGAATTGCACATTAACCCTGCAAAAATGGATTTAATGGGAAAAAGCCAGGCTGTTTCCATCAACCAACTCAGTGTCCAGCTTTGCAAGGCCCCCTCTCCTCCACCTGATCCTAAACCAATGGTGGGGGTGAAGACCTGGTTTGTTTTTATTGTTTTGACTTTAAAGTTTGGAAATTGTTAGTTGAAAGAAGAATAAAAGGGGAAGCACTGGGTTTTCCTTAAAGAGGAAAAAGCTCTGACACATATGAGAATAAACTTATGACCTGGATATGTCTGCTGCAATTGATAATTTTGGGTTTTTTTGTTATTTACAGCTTCTAGCACTGAGGGCCCCAGCCAGCAGTGGGATGGACAGAAGGTTTTATGGCTCATGTAATCAAGTCCTGATGTCTGTATGAGGAAGAGCTGGGCTGAAGGGCTGCTGTGATGATTTGTACCAGCTGAAGGTGAAGGGAGCTTCACGGGCAGGAACACCTTCCATTATCCCAGGTTGCTCCAAGCCCTGTCCAGCCTGGCCAGGGATCCAGGGGCAGCCACAGCTTCCCTGGATAGCCTGTGCCAGGGCCTCTCTTCACAGGGAGGAATTTCTTCCTGGTATTGACCTTATGAAGTGCTCATGTGATGCAGGAAGAGAACTTGTGTCTGTGGACAGTTGTTTAGTTGGGGTTCCTCCAGGGTTTTTGTTTTTTAATGAATGATTTAGGTTCCTTTCAGGGTGGGCTTCTTAATTTAGAGGAAAATGGATTTGTGCCTTGCTTGTTTTCATTATGCTTGAAGTGAGGAGTGAGAGGTGTCCCAGATACACAGAGAGTTTTGGCTGAGTATTAATGTCAGTCCTGGCCCTTTTACAAGGGAAGACACAATAGGTGAGATGCCAAAACACAGGGAAAATGAAAAGAGAGTGAAAAAACACATTTGATATGGTGGGGTGAAGCTTCAGAGGTTGTTTGGGCATTTGGGAGATGGTTCAAGAGCTGCAGGTGAAGGATCTGATCCTAGGACAAGCCTCAGTTGTGTGGAAGTGGCAGACAAGTCCTTGGGGACAGGCTTATCCCTGTGATTGATGCTGGGGAGATCCCACAGCTGTTGTGAAGGAGGGACCACTGATGCGGGAGCAGGAGAGGTGAGAGTGGAGGGCTTGGAAAACACCCAAGTTTCAAGCTTAACCTTGGAAAAACGAGGCCGAAACGTTTCTAAGTCTGGGTTTTTTCAGACAGCGCAGCTGGGATGCTGCTGGAGTCACAGCCCTTTGGGAGACAGGGTTTGGGGAGGCCACCAGTGTGTGCGGGGTGCCACCTTGCACACGGGCAGGGCTGGGGGACTCTGCCTGTCCCCCCCTGCCCGCGGCATTTCCCTGGCAGCTTGCGCTGGGAGCAGCCGAGTGGGGTGTTCCTGCAGCTGGGCTCTGCTGCCCGGCCAGACCCAGCAATGGGTGGCCTCGTGGCCGGGATTCCTAATTAAAAAGCGGGGAGGAACCTGAGGAGCGTGCACGTATAAGCCCGATGCTAAAGCAAGCCAGATGCCGCTCAGATCACGATGCCCCACGGTCCACTGAAGCGAGGATGTGGAGGCAGTCACCTGTAGCCTGCCCTGGGGGTGGCAGGGAGGCGAGGGGAGGGAGAACACAAGGCAGAATAATCCCTTTTTGGTTTTTCTTTTTCCTCTGGAGCGTTTTGGTCTCGCCCCTGGACAAAAGCAGGATAGTGTGGTGTGTCATTTCCTCCCCAGCAGCCATTCAGCCTGGCACCGTGTGGGCTTTGCCACCCCCTCCCCTGCCCCGGGCACAGATTGCTCCTTGTTCCAGTTGTCTGTACCACCCAGGGCTTCCTTTCCAAGTTTTCTCACACCCTTTTATAGCTGCGCAGAAGAAAGCTTTAAAGCCACACAAAGGAGGAACCAAGCAGGCAGGAGGGATATCTTTAAAAACCAGGCGAGTTTCTCTGCAGAGCCACGGTGGTGGAGAAAAGCTGGGTGAGCTGTGGAAGAGCAGCTTCAGCCCTTGTCTTACAGCCAGGGGGGCAGCTGGTCATGTGTGCTCTGTATCCCCGACTCCTCGCATCCCAGCTGTGTTTTCAGATCCAGGCATAGGCACAGGCTGGGAGCACCAGGTCCTGGGTGGGGTGAATCTGAGCTGGGAGCGCTGGATGCCCTTGCTGAAAACCTGGTTGGGTGCAGTGGCCCCGATGCTCTTGGTGAAAGCATCAGCTACAATTGTGTCTCGTACATTTTGGGGATGAGGGAGGAGACCAGCTTTCCTGTTTCAGAAAGAGCATTAGACTGTCCCTGCTTTCTGTTTCTCCTGTTTCTCTTGATCAGCAGCTCATTTCACCGAGGACCTGTCCCAGAGGCAGGACCTTTTGCCCTCGCCAGTTTGCTTAGGTGGCAATCAAACAAATGACCTGGAGACAAGCAGCAATTCATTACAGCCCTCATTTAGCATGCAGTAAAATGTGCCGTATACCTTGTCTTCTGATCAATAGGTTGTATATTATACACGAGTCAATGTGTTTACATCACAAGGAGGCTCCTCGCTGCCTCCTTTCTGCTGGGCTCTCTTGGCCTGGGATGATGGATCGACGCTGGGATGATGGGGAGGGATATTGTTAAACAGTAATTGGTTACTGAATTATTTAGCTGCACAATCCCTGTAGCAGCAACACTGCCATTCAGCGCTTAACTTGTGACTGTCTCAGCCGAGGAACAAATGCAGGGCCCTGCAAAGTCCATGGAGCCCAAGGCAGAATAATTCTGTAAGACTGTGCTTTAAAGAAGGAGTTTTCAGTTACTCTGACAATGACAGCCTTGGTTCAATGGTAGCCAATCATTCCCCCTGATATGCAGTGGGAAGTGTATGCTAATTGCTTACACTGCAGCCTTTTCATTTGTAAGCTGGATTCTGCTGCTTTCATAAGGAAAAAGTGATGTTGATTCATTGCAGGTTCCCCGAATTAAAGGTGAGCTTCTCCCTGCACCTTCTGACGCCAGTGGGGTTTGCTGGAGTTGTATCTCTTGAGCTCAGTCATATCTGGTGTTTGCAGCTGAGTTGTCTCTCTTGGGCTCCTGTCCTGGGTCCCTGCAAAGAAATGGGCTAATTCACAAAGTAACCTGACTTGGCAGGCAGAACACCCAACCCAAATTAAATGTTCAGCTCCTCAAAACCTTGTTGGAGTGGCGGGCATCTGGTTGAACACGACCAACCCATTCCACACCTGGTTCCAGGCCAGTGGTGATGCTCTCCCTGCATTAACCTGCAGCAGAACCTCACATGGTTCTCTCCTGAATTTTCAGCTTGCCGGTTGCTGGAAGTCCTCTACCTTTGAGTTGTGCTGGAGAAGAATCTGCTGAAGTATTTTCTCTGCATATTGCAGGCAGCAGAGCAAGGAAGGAGGTGCTGCACACTGGTCCCTCTTTGTACCAACTCCCCTGTGAGTGCAGCCCTTCACTTGAAGCTGTTCCAGTTCCTCCCCTGCCAGGCAGTTCCTTTTGTCCCTTTGGTGTCTGTGTGTGTAGGAGTATGCAAGAACGATCTGGTGACTCTTCAGGGTTTGCTTAGAATTGGCCTGAGATCTGGTGCCTTAAAATTTTCTCTTCCTTGTAGATGCTGGCTGTGTTACCAGTGTGGATGGCAAGACACTGATTTGATGCTCTTTTCTTTTTAACTAAAAGCCCAAAGTTTTTATTTTGCTCCTGTGGATGGATAATGAGCAGGGAGGGCTGGGGGGGAAGGAGATGCAGGGGGTTGTTCCCAAGCTGCTTGTCCCAGCAGTGCCTGGTGTTTGCCATGGGATGGACTGTTCCCTCACTGCTTTGAGTTAATTTGGCACTGAGGGTTAGGAGGCTCCCCTAGTTCAGGAGTGAGAAATGCCATCCATAGCATACCCCAGAGCATACCTCAGAGCAGAAGAGGGTCTCTCTGAGCATCACTGAGGACCAGCAGCTGAAACTTTTCCATCCATCACATAGGCAAGGCCAGTGGTCGATGCTCTGTTGACTTTCCCAGGCACAATTTGGTTACTGCTATTAATTTTACTAACTTCCTCCAGTGCCTGGCATATCCAGCACTGGGGCAGCGCTCTGCTTTGCTGTGTAGGGCACAAATATTCTGCTCAAAAGCCCCACTTGTCCTTGTCCAGTCCCCCAGCAGGAGGTTTGATGCTCGCCAGTCCAGCCTGGTTTTGTTTTTCCTCCTGTTCTTGCAATTCTTGTAACGCCGTGTAACCAGGAGCAGGGATCCAGCCCTGTGATTCAGACCTTCCCAAAGACACATCTCGGGGAAGATTAACCTCCCCAGTGGAAGCTGGACTAGTGACAGCTGTGACTTTCAAACCCTGGTCCCAAATAAACCAGGGAGATCTGGGAGGCTCGTAACTTTCTGAACAAGTAATGTATAAAGCTAAATAGTTATAATTAACTTCAAAGCATGAAACAGTCCAAGAAAAAACAGTTCAAGAAAAAAAAAAAGGTGAAAAAATGCCTCCCTGGATTTGTGTTAAAAATGCGTTGATTTTTCTGTCACGTTAGCTGTGGCTTTAATAAAAGAAGATTTTTTAAAATTCTGAATTGTAATGGATAACTGATAATGAAGTTCTCCCTTTCCTTGGCGTAGTGTGGTTCTGTCACTGGAGGGAGCTGCCTGAAGCTGGTATGTTAGGAAACAGGGTTATTGTTGTGTAAATCAGTGTGAGGTCACTTAATTAAACACAGGCTTTGTGGGTCTCTCAAGACTGCAGTGGAGTGGTGGCCAGAGCAGAGGGGGTGGCAGGGCCGGTGCAGGGGATGGGGGCAGAGCCTTTGGCACAGTCCCTTTATACCTCTAGGTGATCTACCTTGTGGCTGATGGAATCGGGCATGGATGGATGGATGGAGAACATGGGAAGACCACAGGGAGCTTTAAACTTTCCCCACCTCCTTGTGTGGGGGGTTTTTTTTTTGGTTTTTTTTTTTTTTTTTTTTGGGGTGCTGCCTGGGCCCTGTGCATGCATCCCGAGCCTGAAGGGTCTGGCTGGTGCTTTCCAGGCACCATCCAGCAGCCCTGGCTGTGCAGCCCCACTGTCTCCTTCCTGCACGGAAATGCCGGGTGAGTTTCTTCCGAAACAAACTCCACGTTGGCAAGGCAGCCCCGTCTCTGTTTCATGCATCCTTGCCTTCAGCGTGGCGCTGGAGCTTGCATCCCAGGAAAATAATACATGTCCAGGAGGCCAAGACAAACAGTGTCTGCCTGCTTTTTCTTTTTTACGACCTCTTGTTGCTCCTCCCAGCCATCACCACTGTTCCCCTAATAAGGGACTTTTTGATCTCCAGAGGGAAGTTCCTCACTTCTCAGGGTTAAAACCGAGGTGGCTGGCAAAGGGAAGGCCTGGAGAAAGAGGGGACTCCTGCCCTCTGCAACCCTTTGCATGTAAGGTTTTGATTTAGAACCTCATTCTGGTTCAGAACTGGGGATGATCAGGCTCTTAACTGCTACAGGACTGGGTTAGATGGAATATTGTGAAGAAACCTGTCTTGCGTGGTGAGGCCCTGGCATGGGTTGCCCAGATAAGCTGTGGCTGCCCCATCCCTGTGAGAGTTCCAGGCCAGGTTGGACAGGGCTTGGGGCAACCTGGGAAGGTCTCCCTGCTGATGGTTGGGATTGGTGTGTAAGGTCCCTTCCAAGCCAAACCATGCTGTGGTCCTGTGGAAAGGACTGTTAGGTTTTAGTGGAAATGCAGACAGTGCCTTTTGATGAGGTGCCAGCCATCTCCCCCAGGACTAACCCAGCAGCAAGTCTCATCCTGACGACTTCAAGCACAGACGGTGGCCCCAAAACCCCCCGGGCCCTGTGAAAACCCTGCCAGGAGCATTGGGTAGATGTGAATGATTCAGCCCAAATCTTGGGACTGCAGCATCAACATTCTGTGTGAAGCCCCAAGTTCTGGTATCAGATGATGGAGTGGGCTGTCCACCTTGGTTGGTGGACTGCAGTGGAGAAGCAGGATGCACTTCTGTCTTCATGGTTTGGAGTAGAAGCTCAGAATCCTGTCTGCCATTCAGACTCAGAGGCAAAGAAGTAATTTGTTTAAGCCATGGGAATTTTTTTCATTTGGAAACTGCCAGGGGGGTTTTGAACCTCCAGGGCTTGCAGTTCCAAGTGTGACAATTAGAAGTTTGGGGGTATTCAGTGAACTCTGCATAGCTGTTTTTCCTCTTTCATAGCTCCATCATACCTTCTAATTAATTCCCTTTAATTGCTTTTAATTTCCTTTCCTCCTTATTTCTCCTTCCGTATAACTAGTGCTGTCATCCTTTTAGTTTGCCTTTCATGTTGGAGACTCTCTATTTGATTTCGTTTCATCCACGTTGTGTCTTGCAGCTATTTCATTCCTGGAAAGCTCCAGCTCCAGAGATAAAATCTAAGTGGATTCAGAGAACCTGAAAGGATCGCATGCTTCGTGGCTTTCCCTTCAGTAATATGGGAGATAAACAGGATGTAAAAAAGGATCTGTCCCTCCTTGGAGAGGGGCCATTTCCCGTCACCTGTGTTTTGGCGGTACCGTCATGCCAGGGATGCTCTTAGTCACCGGTGACAAGATAAAGAGCCTGCTGGTCCCTGGTGCTGGCGGGTGTCTGAGGCTGGAACGGGCCCTGGGATGACACACAGTCTCTTGATTTACCATTGCTGCTCTGCCCAGCAGCATTCCCACTGCTGGGACGTGGCCTGGCAGCCTGCTGGCAGCCCTGGATGGAGGGGATGCGGGGAGGGTGGCAGCGTGCTGGTTTTGGCCAGATAAGGTCAAGTTATTAAAATCTTGACATTTGTCTCTGAGAAATTTTGGTTTTAATGTGCACCAAGGGTGCTGTGTGTTTTGAGTGAGGTACTTTCCAGCTCAGTCAAAAATAGAAGTGAGCAAAACCTCTTTTGTAAACTCAGAAGAGTCCTAAGGGGTTGGATGCATAGGTGGCTATCAGCAGAGCTCCATGGAATTTGGTCAGTATGCACCATCTGAAGAGCTCCATGGAAGCTGATCAATATTCGCCATCTGAAGAGCTGGCTGAGGGGTGGGAATCATAGATCAAAGTTTTCTGCACCTTCTTGAATGGGAATCAAATTGCTTTGTCTAGTCTAGTGGTGTTTCTCTGCTGCTTCTCCATTCATAATGGTATTTTAACACTGCCTGCCTTGATGTTTTTCACCCAACAGAGCTAAGTGGGGCTTCCTCTCTTTCTTCTCCTTGGAAAAAATGACCAGCAGCATCTAATTCTGTCTGGAGTTGGCCCAGTTGCCTGCTTTATGTTGTAATGCTGGTAAAACCCTGGAGGAGTTAACAGTGGGATCACAAGGAACGTGGCTGGAACTGTCAGCTGGGGACTTTGGTGGTGAGGAAAGTTCCAGTGCTCTGGCTGGGAGAAGGCAGCATGGAGCACCAAGGGCTGTCCCTGCTGCTGTGGGCTGGGGACACGCACCTCTGCTAGGCTTGGGTCGTGGGGCAGTTCTTCAGAGCCTGGTGAGGAAACTGGGCTAATCAGGCTGCTGGAAGGAAGGAAACAGCAGAATTTATGTGGAAATTGATAGAGAGTAGAGGAAGCTGTGGGAGGAACATGATCCCAGGACTTTGGGGTGCCAAGAAGAGCAGTGCTGGAGACAAACACAACATCTGCCACCAAGAAGACTGACTCATGCTGCCTTGGAAGTTTTTAATGGACTATTAGTGTTACTTTACTGGCAGTGTGAGTGGAAGTAGAAGCAGTTGAGCCTTGGAGGGTCTCCAGGCATCCCTCCCTGAGTCAGTAGCCTGTTCTGGTGGCTGTTGTGGTGAGTTGGTGCAGCAGGATGGGTGGGTGANCCCTTTTTGATAGGGGAGAAGTGCTACAGCTCTGTGCTCTGTCCAGGTGGGACAAAGCTGTGGGCAGGATCTGGTGGCCTCCAGGTTAGCCCTGGGGCTGTCCCCACTGTCTGGGAGCCTGGGACTGAAGTGGCTCTGGGCCAGGCAGTCACCAGGATGTACTATTTTGCAATAAACTGATCTGAGCACTTTGTGCCTTTGCATCTGAGTGTGAATCATCCTGATGAGAACTGAGAATGAGCAATCTCTGGAGATGGCAGTGGGGCAGGTTGCTGGCAGCCCCAGGCTGGGTGCCAGTTGCGGGGGAGCCTCCTTGTCCCCCTCCCATCTGGGCATGTCCTTGTGGCTGAATGTGGGGCTGAGGGACAGCAGCTGCAATGCAGACTTGACCCCTGCTCCTAAGAGCAGCATCTTCTCAGATCCTTGGGGGGAATTAGGAACTAATGGAATATCGAATGGAATGGAATATGGAAGATCATCTTCCCCAACCCCCTGCAATGAGGAGAGATGTCTTGAAAAAGACGAGGTTGCTCAGAACCCCACCCAGCCTGACCTTGAATGTTCCCAGGGATAGAGCAGCCACAACTTTTCTGGGCAACTTATGCCAGGGCCTCACCATCCTCAGTGTGAAAATCCCATCCTTCTAGTAGAAACCTGCCTTTTCTACCTGCCTACCTACCTACCTACCTACCTACCTGCTTGCCTACCTTCTCTAAATTTAAAATCATCATTGCAATGGGCCCTGCTAAAGAGTTTGTCCGCATCTTTTCTTAGAAACCTCTTTTAGCTACTGGCAGGTGCTCTAAGAGAGAAAAAGGGGCTCTCTTATCCAGGTGAGCACCCCCAGCTCTCCCAGCCTGGCTCCAGAGCAGAGGGGCTCCAGCCCTTAGAGCATCTCTGTGGCTTCCTCCAGCAGGTCCAAGCAGCAGAAGTTGGAGATCCTTCTCCAGGGTGTGATGAGGAGATGCAAGTCTCCTCTTTCCCATAAAAATCCACCTCAACCAAGTTCTGGGGAGCCAGCCTTGGGCTGCTGCCCCACCCTGGGAGCTTGGCAGACCCTGGATCCCTCCGAGCGAGACAGGATGCTTTGTTTCCCCGGCAGCCGGGCTCTCGGCCGAGCATCCCTCGGCACTGTGCTCCCGACTCTTCCCGCTCCCATCTTAATAACTGTAAAGATCGGGGTTGCCAAGGTCTTCCCGTTGCTATAGTGAGATTAGATAGGGCAGAGCGCTGCATTCCCTCTGCTGAGGGGAGAAATCACTCCCATCCCTTCCCTGGGCTTCACCAGCCAGGTTTTTTTTTCATCCACCAGCTACTAATTGCACCTGAAAGACACGCCACGTATTTCACTGCAATTAATATTTCATAGCTTAAAAACAAAAAAAAAAGGAATTAAAAAAAAAGAAAAATTTAATTATCGAGGCATTTTCTCCTGGAACCAACTTAAAGAGACTCTCCGGCTGGAACGAGTTTACAGCGCTAAACTGTGAAGTTAAAATATTTATCTTCATAAACACGTCACTCGAGCCATGCTAGTCCTCACAGGGTCATTAGCAAGAGGCACGTTAGTCCAATCAGGAGGTGCCTGGGAGACAGAGATTTGCCTTTTGCTTCTGGGCGGGGTTAGGAGATGATTTATTAAACGAATTTGAGAGCTGTGAGTCTGGCCAGACCTCTGAGTCAAACTGCTGTAGGAAAAAAAAAAAGAAAAAAAAAAACCAAAACCAACCAGCTGGAGCTTTTGCAGGCAGAAGATGGGGTGCAGTCATTTTGGTACTGTTGGTTTGCTGATGTGGAGGTGTCCTCCCCCAAAACTCCCGAGGACGTACGGCAACTGATCCAGGGAGCCGTCATATTGCAGGAGGTAGTTTGCATTTTAATTTTCTTAGGTTTAATTTTCGTTTTCTCAGGTTTTATTTTCACTTTCTCAGTTTTTGTTTTAATTTCCTTGGTGCACCTGTCGGGCTTGGGTGGGTTTATGTAAGAATTCAGGTGAGATTTGCCTGAGTGTAGGAGCACACAGCTTGGGGCATGGCGCGTTGTCGTGCCCCTCCACCTCCTCTTTTGGGTTTAAAATGTTGGTTTTGAGGCCATAAAGTTTAACCCCTATAACCCAGTAGCAGACATGCCCTGGAGAGTGATGCCTGTGATCTGCTCTGTGTGAGGAGGGGATGGAGGGTTTGGGTAATAGTGTGCTTTTTGGACTTGGGGCTACGTTTTGTGTGTGTTGGGTGCTGGCATGCCAGGGAGTGGACTGGGGTGAAGGACATGGGTCTCTTGGAGGTGTGGTGCACTTCCCAAAATTCATTTCATTTCTGGGGAGCCAGAAAAGAAGAGGAGGGAGAGGTGTTTGTATCTGTAAACCTCTCTTCTCCTGAGAGTGGTGGTCCCATATCCTGGGAGAAGTCCTTGGCTGGTGACAGGGGCAGAGCTTAGCAAAGATCTCTCAAGCTGTAGATCCATCACTGGGCTTTTCCCCCCTGAAATCCCCTTCTACTCCTTGAATCCCCATCAATTTTCTTATACAAACCACACAGGCAGTGTTACAGGGTCTGACCAAAATAATTCCAGGGTGTTGTGCCCAGGTGATGCGTGGGGGTCACCCCTTGCTGCAGCTTGGGTAGGGAGGAGAGGGTCTGAAGAGGTGTGTGATGCCTGCCAGGTAGCAGAAGAGCAGAACAGAGGAAGGCAGAGAGCAGGGTGGTGTGGGAGGTCTCCCATCCTCTGAGCAAGGAGATGTATCATAAGCAAGGACAGAGATACATCAGCCTTCCTTCTCAACAGCAAACCTCGACTTTGAGGGAAATTTTTGGAAGCAGATCTCCTGAGCAGCTCTCAGAGCTGTCTTTACAAAGAGGACTGTTGTTATAGACCCTGTTGTTATAGGAAACCTGTTCTTGCAGACATTTTCCAGTAGGTCCCAGCTTGTGCCATCTGCTCTCCTCTCTTCTACTCGCTGTCTGCCAGCCTTCCCCAGATGTGCTGAGTCTCGCAGCCCGAGCAAGGTGTTCATCAGCTGGGCTTTCCCTTTCTTTGCTGGCAGATTTGATCACTTGATGTTGACTGTCTGGTCTGCTCTGCTCTGGCAATCTCAAATCTTTATTGTTCTCTTGTTCCCACTGCTTGTCTTGGCCTGAGGTTGGACTGGGAAGCCCCCGGTGCTCTCCAGGTGCTCTGTTCACATGTTTTTTTTTGGTACATCTGTCATTATTTCACTTGCTCCTCTTCCAGCAGTGATGGCACAGGGTGTGCTCAGCACTGATCACTTGAGGGAGGTGTATTTAAAGGTTACACCGTGGTGGTAAATGAAGGGCTGATAATTCTGTGATTGGCGAGAGCCCTCCTGCCAGACAAACCCAGATCTTCTGGCTGCAGCAGGACCCAACCAGCATTTCTGGGTGTTTAATTGGCTGCCTTTTTCCAACAGAAGGTTCCTGCTGCTTGCAGTTGCCACAGCGAGCATCCTTGGTTTACAGGAACCTTTTGAAAGAGCTTCTGCCTCACCATGGTGTGGCCAAGTGTGGCATTGTAGCTGGTGTCCCAGACCTGGATGATTTCTGGGCTCAGTCCTGTGCCTTTTTGATATAAAACTGAGGAGGGAATCCCTGGTATGTGCTCCTAATTTGGCTTCATTTTGCCAGTGGAGTTGTGACACTGCATGGGGGTGGAACCTGGTAGAACATTGGCCCTGGAATGAAACCCACCTGTGGGTGTCCAGGTGAGGAAGTCTCTGCCTAGAAAGCCACGTGAGCTAAAGGGCGTGGTTGCCCTTGGTGGAGTGATATTATAGTTTTAGGGGAGAAGAATATTTTGGGGTTGTGTAAAACTCGCTGTAAGATGCTCTCAGGGGTTCCCAGGGATGTCTAAAAGTTACTGGGATCTTTATGGAAGGACCAAGAGTACAGGAAACGAGGGATCAGAGGGCTGGGGAGGACTACATGAGGGAAAATAAAGGGAAAATCGGAATAGAAGCGGCTTCCCTCCATGTGGGGATAAGGATGGGGAGGTCAAGCCGGGGTGAGGGCTGGATCTTGATGTCTGGGGTGTGTACTGGAGGCTGGATGGCAGGAGGTTACTGGGCTGGTGATGATGAGGTCGATGGTGGGTTGGAAGGGGGAATGGGCAGGAAAGAGCAGCAACACGCTGCAAGGGAGCAGTTCCAGAGGGTTGTGAAACCACCACACGCCTTTGAGCGTGGGGCATGTCTTACCTGGAGAGGTGAGTGCTGCTTACAGCTGACAAACTGTTCAACTGGCTTTTTCCAGACTCTGGGGGAGAGGGGGATGCTGTGTGTGAGCAGTGTGCTTAGCCCTCACCCAGGCTGAGCAGCAGCAGATGCCTATGAGCAGGTAGGTACCAGTGAAAACCACCTGTGTGTGGCTGCTGCGTGGGCAGTACGGGGAGAAGGCTGGGAGCAGAGAGAGGGGTGAGCCTCTGGGGAGTTGGCAGGGCGCTCGAAGCCGTCCTGTGGGTTTTGCAGTGTCCAGCTCTCCGGCGCTGTGGCTGGTGCCGCCGGCTCTGCTGCTCCTCTGCCGCTCCCCCAGCCGTGCCAGAGGACATGCATTATGCATGGCCACTAAGACTCTCACCCTGTTGCTTCTGATTACAGGGAAATTACGGGTTACTGGGCCAGACTGTGCAGCCGGTGACGTCTGTGGGGCTTTGGTGCCCCGAGCAGAATTCGGTCAATGATGCATTGCTAAGTGCAGGTGCTCGGCAGCAGCCTGACCTCAGCCCTGGAGCTCTTCGTTATCCCAAGCCTGGATTTCACAGGGAATTTGCAAGCCCTGAGACTTGCATCAAATCGTTTGTATAATTTTTTTTTTTTTTTTAAAGTCTTGCAAAGCTTTGGCAAAGCATCTGTTCTGGGTGCTGTTTCCTGTGACTCAGAGGGTAAATAGCAGTTGCTATGCTCACCTGGTTTGCCTGCTAAAAATGAACGGGGAGCAGTTCAGGGGCTTGTTTCCTTCTTGTTTCCTTCTATTTCAGGCGAGTTCAACTCTGATTATGGGCTGTCAAACCTCAGAAATTCCTAGCCACCTGTCCACTCTCTAATTTTTTATTTTATTTTAAATGAAACAAAAAAGGAACATAGCCCTCTTTCAGTGGAAAGTCATAAATACTCCTAGGAGCAGGTGGATTTTGTGGGACCTCTGGTGTACAGCAGATGAGGGTACATGCCTGAGTAGAGATGCAAGCATGGGGAGCAGCCCAAATTTTGGCAGTGGGCAGTAAGCACCAAGAAGCTTTATCATGAGCACATTAAAATATTTACTTCCAGCTCCACAGATTTTCCTTGAGCCATTTGTTGTGACATGTTATACTGGGAATGTCATGGCTGTCTTTCTTTGCTGCTTTTAAGACCTACCAAACTGTAATTACAGTCATTATTTCAAGGCTGTTTCCCATTTTGTGGTAGGCAGAAGGACAGGGTTGAGCGGTGGAGGCATTGGAGTTGGTGTGGATTTTCATCCTGGCAGGGCTGTGCTTGGTGTTGGAGGAGCTGGGGAGGTGCTGGTGTGAGTCTGGGAGGAGATGGCTGGAGTCTGTGGTCTCACAGTCACCGGGGCACACACAAGCACCACTGCACACACTTTTATATCCATGGTGGACCACTGCCCTGCGTGGCCTGGGATCGTGGTGTGTCCCTCTGCCACACGCTGGAGCTTGCTGAGATCACCTTGGCTTGCAGGGGACTGGGATCAGATGGAGATCTCTGCCATGGGAGAAGGCTGGGAGAGCTGGGAGTGTCCAGCCTCTGTCCAGGGAGACCTCAGAGCCCGTTCCAGTGCCTGAAGGGTCTGCATGGAAGGTAGGGACAGAGTCCTTAGCCAGGGCCTCTTACAATAGGACAAGGGATAGCCATTTTAAGCTAAAAGAGAGCCTGTCCAAAGTAAGAAAAACAATGAAAGTTTTTATGCTGAGGCTGGTGAAACACTGGCACAGGTTGCCTAGGAAGGTGATGCGTGCTCCCTCCCTGGAAGCTTTCAAGGCCGGACTGAATGGGGCTCTGAGCAACAAGGTCTAGTTGAAGATGTCCCTGTTGATGGCAGGGGGTTGGATTAGATGACCTTTCAATGCCTCTTCCAGCTCTCACCCATCTGTGATTCCTCCTGGACCCTGGTGTCAGTCAGCTCTTACTTGCAGCTGGGACTGCTGCTGATCTCCACCCTTGCTGCAGAACAGGTAACTACAGACCTGTCAGCTTGGAGGAGGAAGTGAGGTGAGGACAAATGGCAAAAAGCTGATGTTGAGGGCTGTAATTCATCCCAGGAGGTGAGGGTTCCCTGGGGGGACACTGGGGTGTTTCCCTCCTTGGGCCATTACCTGCCTGTGCGACCACAACAGGTCACTCCAGGTTTTGTGTTTCCACTGCCTTGCTTGTGGAGCATCTCTCTCCTTTTCCAGGCAGGGACTGTTTTTGATGTTGCAAGTGAAGGCAGTAGTGGCCTAGCATTCTAATAGGCCCTCCTGGCAAGGTCTGTGGACCTCTCTGTAATATGGTCAGGGAACTGTAAGGACACAACGTTCAGGCAATGCCCAAAGCCAGTAGCTGTGCTCTTCTGATGTCTCTGTCCTTCAGGAGGTGGAGGATGTTAAAGTCTGCAGTGAAATCATCCTGGCTTACACGAACTATCCAGACTTTTCAATAGTGGGGTCATAAAACTTGAACAAAATGCCAAATTCAGCATAACAAATGGCTTTAATTTTTCCCCTTTCTTTTCAAATACAAGGAGTCTCAAAGTTTATTACTTTGATCCTTGAAAACTTTACAGAAGGTAGCGATGGATTGCCATGTGTGGGAGAATCACCTGGAAGGGAAGAGGTAAATGAAGGAATTTTTGGGCAGTGAAAGGGAGATGGGGAGCCTTAGACTGCTTGTCATCCCCCTAACCTAACTATAGCCAAGGAATGCCCATCTTCATGGGAAGGGTGGTCAGGCATTGGCAGGGGCTGCCCAGGGAGGTTTGGATTCCCCATCCCTTGAGGTGTCCAAGGAGGGCCTGGACGTGGCACCCGGAGCTCTGGGCTGGTGACAAGGTGGGGATTGGGCACAGCTTGGACTCGATGGGCTGTGAGCTCTTTTCCACCCTGAATTTTTCTGGGATTCTGGGATCCTCCTGGGATGTGGTATCATCACCATGTAGAGTGTGGCTGGTGGGAGGTGGGGATGGCTCCAGAAAGGGAGAACTTGGGGTATGGAATTGGCAGCCAGGGCCGGAGCACTCGGCTCAGTCTGTTCTGCCAGGAGCTGAGTGCTGTGCTGGGGCTCACTTCTGCTGAGGAGCAAAGGACAAGGCTTGAGGTCCAGCTGCTCCATGGATTGGTGTTTCAGGACGAAACAGGCTTGGGTTGTTGCCAAGTAATTCACGTCTGGAAAGGAGACTGCCTTTATTCTCCCTTTTAAATCTTCTTTGGGTTCTTCACAATTAATTTCTGCTCAGGCTCCATGCATGACCTTGACCAAGCCACTCCAGGCTGCGTTGGATGAAATTGATTTTGGTGGGTACCTAAATAAAGAGCTGGAATCTCTTGTTTACCTGGTCCTCAGCTGTGGGGCCCATAAGTTAATTCCATGTGGGAGACTCAAGCACCTAGGCTTGGGCATTCTTTCATGCTAATTGAATTCCTGAGCTCTTTTTTCCCACTGGGTAAGGCTGAGACAATACTTTTCTCCCAAGCTCTGGGAGGTTTATGAAGCACCTGGAAATATGGGTCTGCAGCAGCTTGGAGCTTTTCAGAAAAAAATAGAGGGGAAACGGCCAAGGTACTCCTTGTGATTGTGATTTGTAAAGCCAGCTGATGCCTGTCTGATCACAGACTGCCAAGGGTGGGTCTTTCAGGTCTCCGCTGCTCCAGCTCTTTGCTCGTCTGTGGGTGGAGGTGGCTGGAATTTCAGACCACAAATCCCCAGGAGACCATCTGAGCAAGTTTATTTTGCTGTAGTTTTTTGCTTCTAGTCAAGGGGCCTCCTCCCTTCCCCTTCAAACCCTTCCTCTGCTCTGCGTTTCCTCCTCTAAAATCCTGTTTCCTTCTTCCCACCAGGATTCCCTTCCTACGAAGAAAATCCAAGCTGCTTATTTTAATGTTTGAGATAGATATAACATATGATTGAGGGTCTAGGCACCCCCATTTCAAAATTACTGCAGTGCCTCTTTGGTTTTTCCAAAGAGCTACTCCCTGCAGTTACTGGCCAGGGTGTGGCTGGCATCTTGGAGAAGGTTTTTTGAAGGAGGTGACTCTGTGCTGGGGTTCAGAGATCCATGACATGTGTGGTGGTGATTCCCCTCTGAGCATTTTCCAAGCCCTTTTCCCCAACCTCCACATACCCAGGAAACAGTCTGGAGGAGTGGCAGCTCTTGGTTCTCCTCATTTTGCTCTCATTTAGAAGGGCACAGCAGCTCCGATCGGTGCTGCTGAGAGCGTTGCCCCTGCATGATAGCGGAGGAGTAAGTCAGGGTTTTTAATCACTTACTCCAAGTGTAATTCCCAGGCTGTTCTGAGTCACGTCAGGAGCTGCAGAACAAGGCACCCCCGTCCCTTGCGCTGGCAGACGATGACATCGGTGAGGAAGAGCACTCCCAGTCCTGCCTGCCGTGCCCTGGCCCTGCACACACAGACTGGGAAAAACGAGGGCCCTGTCTGGTAGGAAAAAGAAATGCAAGGGGTAGAACGCGAGCCAGAGGGCGGTGACAGTAAGAGTGGCTCTTGGAGGTTGTCCTGGGGTCGTGCTGCAGGTCAGCGGCATGGTGTGGAGCACACACAGGAGCACCAGGAGACACGTGGCAGTCAGAGGAGAGTGTGCATCTCAGGAGGATGCTGTGGTTCAGGAGGTGCCTTCTCCCTGCAGCACAGGTTGCTGTCAGGCACTGCAAAGATGTGGCTCTTGGAGGAGGAAGAAGAGGGATGCAGTGGTGCCTCCTGACACTGCCTGGAGGAAGTGATGGATGCTGCTGATGGATGCCCCATCCCTGAAAATATTCAAGACCGGTTCAGGCAGGGCTCTGAGCCTGATGCAGTTGAAGATATCCCTGCCCATGGCAGGGATGTTGGACTGGATGACCTTTAAAGGTCCCTTTCAACCTTAAATTCTGTGATTCTCTGATTCCCAAGAGCTCTGTGTTTCCCAAAGCTGATTTGGCTGAAAGCCAGAGAGAAACATTAAACTTGGGACTGTGTGTGCCCAGATACTCTCAGTGGGGAGAAGCAGTCTTGTAGGAAAAGGATGAGGTTTTTGGGAAGGAAACATCCCATCTCCCTCAACCCAGCAGGCTGGGAGAGATTGGGTTTTACATCTCATTATTGCAGTTGCACTCAGGAGACGAGACAGTTTTACTTTTATTTTGATATTAAAGACATTCTTTAAAGAAGTGTCATCTCACAGACTGTCATTTTTACAGTTAAAAAATTGTAGTGCTTGCCTGGGGTGTATTTGAGAACAACAAGGAGGAGACTGTATTAGATTAATAAGTGATGGTTTAATTAATTGTCATTATTTGCATAATAGTGTCCTCCATTAATAGGTAATGGGCAGCCTCTGAATTAATGTGGGAGTGGGGTCTCTAGTGATGCCATCAGAGAAGGGGTTTTATTGCTGGGAAGTGCAGTTTTGCCTAATCTTTTTAGTAAATTTAGTAACTGTGGGAGCCAAAGGGTGTCTGTGACAGTGTGTGCTGTGCCTGGGGTGGCAGGGTCTTTTAGGGACAGCGTGCATCCCTAAATGCATCAGACCTGGAATGCAACCAGGGTTTTGTTCAAGTCTATTGCTGGCCTACTGTGGGCAGAGGCCAGACAAGAAGCTGTTCTTGTGATTTATTCTGTCTTCAGTAGCTTGGAAAGTGGTTGCTTGCATCGTGGCCATGGCTTTCCTCTCCTTTTTGTTCTTAAAAATCCCTTATGCTGTCATTTTGGTGTCCCTTCTTCAGCTGGTGGGTTCTCTTCTGCTGGTCTACAGGCACATGAATGGCTCCTGACACAGATACGTGCTGGAGGAGATCTCTCTCTCCATCTCTGTTTCTCCCTCCTTTTTCGTGCTTTGATGGTGACAGTGTTTGTGGTGAGTGGAATGGGATGACATGGAATGACTTAAGATACAGAACTTGGTGTGAAGCAAACCCTGGTGTTAAATTTGGGCATGGAAAGGAGATGGAAGATAAAGGGACCAGCCTCTTCTCTGCAGGGAGGTCCTGGCAGTAGGTGTGATAACAGGCTGAAAGAATGCAGGATGCCGTTAGCATCCTGAAGAGTTTACCTTGTGAAAGGAGACAGGCAGACGGATGCAGATGTTGGAGAACACCAGGGAAGCAATGGGGCATAGATCCAGATTAGCTATTCCTTCATTTTCCTATCAAACTACCCTAAACCTGTCCCCCCTTAATTTGAAGTATATTTTGTCACCTGTAAGCCTAGTGATTAGAGCACTCCTGCATTCTAATGTGCACTTAGACATTGGCATGAGCTTCCCAGAGCAGCTGTGGCTGCCCCTGGATCCCTGGCAGTGTCCAAGGCCAGGCTGGATGTGCTTGGAGCAGCCTGGGACAGTGGAAGATGTCCCTGCCCATGGCAGGGGGTCGGCAGTGGGTGGGCTTTAAGATCCCCTCCAGCCCAGACCATTCTGTGATGTGATTTCCTGCAGTGATAATCCTGCTGCTTTCAGAGAGATGGGTGTGGACGTGGCTTTGGCTCTCTGTTGGAATTTGCACCTGCTTGCACCAGCAGAGAGCTGAGACCTTAGAGCTGATTTAATTTTCTTTCAGTTAATCGACCCTCTGTCCTCAAATGAAAACTTCAGTTATGTACCCAAGGAGTTTTTCCTCTCGTTTTCCACTGACCTCTTGAGATGCCATGATCTTTGAGTGATGGTTATAGGCTCTGTCAAAGGAGAAGCGTCATTCTGACAGACAGCAGGTATTTTGTATTTTGAAAATAAATGAAAAAAAAAAAAAGGACCAGGTTGTGGAAGCAAAGAATGTGTATTTTTGTTGCTTCTGTGGTTGTGAACAATCTCTTCTCACCAAAGGCAGCTCTTCAAGAGAGGAAGCACAATTTGGCTAAAATTGCTTGAATGAGGTCATAAAATTATACTCCATGAATGGTCCTGTTATTCACAAAGGACAGTTGTTTGGATGGAAATTGCTGAAGACCTTTCACTGTACAGAGGGGAAAAGAGAGAGATTTCATGAGCCTCCCACAATTTAGCTGCTGAGGGGATTAATACTGATGTAACAGCCAAATACCCTGTTAGAAACCATTTGTACTCTGCTGTACTCCAGGGGCTGTTGCTCCTTGGATGCAATCTTGAGCAGAGCTCATCAGATACTGCTTGCAAGAAAGTGCATTTGTGTTAGTCCTTAAATGTCAAAATGTCTATCCAGGACCCTCTTTTCAAAACCTGTAGCTCTTCTTTGCCCTTACTCCTTTAGGTGAGCCACTGCTCATGCATGGCGTGTTTCTGGATGCGGCATTGGTGGAGAAATCCTCTTGTAGGGATGCAGTAGGATGCAGGGAATACTCCACTCACCTGGAATGACAGAGAATTCTACATGAGCAAAATAGTTACCGAAATTATCTGCTGTGCCAATCAGGGCTTCCTCTTGTAGGAGGGAGTCAGGGAACCTTTTAATGCATCTTGCTGGAAAGAGTGCATGTGTGTCAAGCCTTGGATGTGCCACCTTTGTGCACTGGTCCAGTACTAACACACCTGGAGAGCTCAAGAGGATTTCCTTCGTGCCCTTGGTTTTCAGCTGGAGGATTCAGGTTGATGAAAAGCCCGGATCTGACTTTATTACCAACAGGTTTTTCGTTTAGGAGTCCAGAGAAAAAGGAGCAACCTCCTTAGGAATATTATACTGACAGAGGGCAGGTTCGCATTAGATATTGGGAATGGGGAATTGCTGGCTGGGAGGGTGGGCAGGCCCTGGCCCAGGGTGCCCAGAGCAGCTGGGGCTGCCCCTGGATCCCTGGCAGTGCCCCAGGCCAGGCTGGACACTGGGGCTGGAGCAGCCTGGGATGCTGGGAAGGGGGCCCTGCCATGGCAGGGGGTGGAACTGGATGAGCTTTAAGGTCCCTTCCAACACAAATCATTTTAGGATTCCCAGAAGCTCTATACTTCTCATAAGATTGCTTTTTAATTTTTTTTTGTAGTTCAGCAGATGAAGAGCCAACTTCATTTAATAAGGGATGTTGGCTGAGCTTCAGGGCATGGATTAAATACAGCAGTGTGTGGGGAATGGAGAAAAGGCTGAATGTGAAGAGGCTGGTTCTTCTGTCCCTAGCCTCAAAAAAATACCAAGAGGTAAAGAGATCCAGAGAAAGGACAACAGGAGAGAAAAGCAAAATACAGATATTTCTCTTTATTTTCTTTTTCTATTGCATTAGTTCTTTTTTTCTGCATGTGTCTTAAAAAAGCAGTGTTTTGTCATCTTCTGTATTTCATACCTCCTGTGTCCATGCCAGGATACCTGCTTTTATATGGTGGACAATGGGAGTGCAGCTGGCACTGAGCCGAAGCCTGAGCTGTTCTGTACCTCATGTGGATTTGAGTTCAAATAAATAGTTTGACTCACTCAAGGAGTGAATCAGAAGAAGGAAGTCGAGCCTCTAGCCTACAAGCACCGTGCTGTGCAAGCAAGGTGTATAAACATGTAAGTTTTTCTGAAGTGTGCAGTTCAATGTGAAGCGTGTGCTGGAGCAGAGCTGCCATTTCAGACCCACCGTAGCCCTGCTCGGGAGAGTGCAAGGATATTTTGGTTTAGACCTGATGTTACAGACATCCAGGAGAGTGGAAGTTTGTTTTCTGTCCTGTTCTCAGATCTGTCTTTAGTGCAAAGTGCCTTCAGTATGGGTAAACTGCAGTGTTAAAAAGTAAAAACAGGGAAAGTGACCCTCTGGAGCCTCCACAGCAAAGTGGGGGTAAGATGCTGGTCCTGTGTTCAGATTCCTTGCTGCTGGAAAAAGTTGGTCCCTTGCTGGTGGTGGCTGGGGACAGGTTCTCCTGGCCTAGGCTGGCTTTGGTCCCTCAGTCACCCAGGCAGGTCACCAGCATGGCAACAGATTTAAGCCTAGTGGTGCAAGTTTCCTTTATTCACTGTCTGTCCAAGCTGGATTGGAACCAGTGAGTGTGACCAGGGGAATGATTTTAGTTTTAAGCTAAAAAAAGAGACATATTTAGAATGGATATTGGAAAGGGATTCTTGGCTGTGAGGGTGGTGAGGCTCTGGCACAGGTTTCCCAGAGAAAGCTGTGGCTGCCCCACCCCTGGAAGTGTTCAAGGCCGACTGGATGAGGCCTGGAGCAACCTGACCTACTGGATATCATTCCTATGGTGGTTGGGATTGGAATAAAATTATTTTTAAGGTCCCTTCGAAGCTAAACCGTTCTGTGATTCTGTGTGACATCTTCTGTAATCAGAGCTGTAGGACAGCTCCACCAGGTTGGACAGCCCAGGTTCCTGCAGGAAGGGGAGCCATACAGCTGCTCTGGGGTCCCTGCTGAGTCCCACCAGCAGCCTCTTGGAAAGACAGAAGGGCTGTGACCACTCTGGTGTCCCCACAAGTCTTCACCACGGCCTGAGGCTGATGGGTGTGCTTATCTGCATGAGTACTACTCACCTGAGGAGGAGGGGCTGTGGGATGGTACCCTTGGCTGTCATTGCTGGCTGGTTTTGTCATGCCTCCAAAGCCTTGCAAATCACTCACGACATGGTCGTCTGTGTATGAGAGGTGAGATCTACTCAGAAATTGTTTTTATTCTGTGCTGGTGATAAAGCAGATAAATAATGTTCCCTCTGGCTTGTGCACGGGGAGATGGTTTTCTCCCCTGCCTTCAAATGAGGTGATTAATAACAACCATTAATCCCCATGAATGACAGCAGTATATTAGGAGGAAAACACATGTTAAAATAATTTGAGAGGCTGTTGTTGGGTCATAGGCTAACTCATTCTCTTCATTTATAATATTTTTCATAAGGTGTAAATATTTTTAGGCTTGAGATGTTGGCTGGAGTTCAAGTTTTGGGTATCAGCATCACTTTCTGGACCAAAACTGAACTGAACTTCCCGTGTAAGTTAATTAAAGTAGATTTAGGTTGGATACTAGGAAGAAATTTCATAATGTGAGTGTGCTGAGGCCCTGGCTCAGGGTGCCCAGAGCAGCTGTGGCTGCCCCTGGATCCCTGGCAGTGCTCAAGGCCAGGCTGGACAGGTTTGGAGCAACCTGGGATGGTGGAAGGGGGTGGGATGAGATGAGCTTTACCGCTTATTCCAATCTAAACCATTCTGTGAATCCAAAAGTTAGAGTTCAGAAAGCCTGGACTATTCATAAGCTTAAATTGAATTTGGCAACTGGATATGTTGAAAATCCCCAGGGGGAGCTAATTTATTTTTAATGTCCAGGCATTTCAAGTGAAATGTCAGAATGAAATGTGTCATTTTGGAAATGCCAAAACATTTTCTTTTTGACAGCTTCCCAATGAAGCTTTTCCACTTTTTGTTTGGGAATTACGATTAACAGTTAGAAGGAGGAAAGTTTAAACAAAACTTGGTAATGGTGGACTAAGACATTTAGTTTTGATTCAAACAAAACATGGGGGGGGGGGGGTGGCGGCAAGATTTTCTTCCTTTTTCTGTTGCTGAACTCTTTTACTTCTACCCAGATCTATTTCTCATTGACTCAAGACATTTTCTTCGTACTTTTAATACTAGTAGACATGTCATTAGATTTAAAAAAAAAAAAAAAAAAAAGAAAGTTCACCTCTTTCAACTCCTAGAATGCCCTGGTTTGAAATTTGTGAAAACAACTGATGGAAAACTCTTGCAGGAATATGTGAAACAGCTCATCACGTGTCGTGATCCTACAGTGAGAATTTCACAGCAGGGCTGTAGGGCTGCCCATGGTGTCCAGGGCAGCATCCCAGCCCCTGCTGGCCATGCTGATCTCCACAGAAAAGCAGGCAAAGCCCAAATGAATCCCCTGGCAGGAGTTACTGGGGTGTCATTCCCGGGCTGGAGGAGGTGATGAGACGCCCTGGGGAGTTGGCACCACAGTTTGGGGAGCAGTGTCTTTATCCCGACAGAGCCCACCAAGCACAGCGAGGTGGTGGATTCCCCATCCCTGGACGTGTCCAAGGCCAGGTTGGACGGGGTTTGGAGCACCCTGGGATAGTGGAATGTGTCCCTTCCCAAGACGGGGGGTGGAACTGCGACCTTCCAAACCGTTCTATGGTTTTACAATCCAGAGCTGCTGCGCTGCCCGCTCTCCCTCGGCGCCATCTTCCCACCCTCCTAAAAGCAAAGTCAGTGAATTTTTTTTTCAGGTCAGTGCCCCTTTTTATTTTGGAGAGTAAGCTCAACAGACATCTCGGTGATGCAAGATGTTTTCCTTTGTGGGGCTCGTTACCACGCGTCTGGCGGTGGAGTGACATCATTCTCACGCTGGGGTCTGCAGTGAGAGCCATTGATCTTGATGTACCCTCTTTGCAGGCAGTAATGTGTGTTCTTTCCTTAGCATTTTGGGCAGGAGATGCATCATGCTGCCTGCTGGAGCCCAGGGAGGAGCATCATCAAAATGAAGGATGCCAGAGGCTTAATTGGTCTTTGAGGATCAGCCCCCAGCTCGTTTCTGTCTTCAGCTCCTTTTTACTGTAGTCGTTCCCCTGGGTCTGAAGAATTGGTATGAAAAAAAGAGTTTTACATCGCAGTGAGTCTCAACTAATTTTGTTCTGTGCTCTGGAAGAAACTGTGCGATATTAAATAGGCAGGAAACAGATTAAATTAGGGGGAAAAAAAAGGAATCACACGGTTGTCCCAAAATTACTCTGAAAAAGCTGCTGATTTTTCAGACCAGAGCGTGAAATCCTTTGCCCCTTGCAATGGTTCACCTGTATGATCCATTGGGCAGTCTGGTCGCCTTGATTCTCCGCTGTGTTATCATTTTCTCCCATGAGGCAGAGAGTTGCCCTCTCCTGCCAAAAGACTGGCAGGATTTTTGCAAAGGCAACACCACCAGACAGAAGAGCTGAGAACAGTGGAGGTCAGGGCTGGACATGTTGACTTCCTTTACCCTAATTAACAGGCTAAACTTCCAAATGCAGCTCAAAACCAAGTGTGTGGTAGTGGGGGAGGCAGAGGGAGTTGGGATGCGTGGAGGGGTGAGTGATCCCTCTGGAATTTCTGGAGAATTCCCGTGCCCGCTGGCGACTGGGAGCTGTCAACGCCACGGCGGGCGAGATGGAGGTCGCAAACCTCTGGAGGAACATTTTGCACAGTGTGGATCCAGTAGCTGTCATCCACATCTGAGGTTTGGGAAGAGCTGTGTGCAGGGGGATGGCAGCAGCCTCGTAGCTTTTGTTTCTTTAATTGCTAGCAGCAAGGCACTGCTGTTCTCTGGAGGAGAAGGGGAGATGCTCGTGTTTATATTTCTCTTTTCCCGATACTTTTACCTGGCTTGCTTCAGTCTCTTGCTGCTGAGCTCTGGAGGATTTTCATGCTGTTAAAATAGAATTAGCCAGTATTAAAGTAAGGGATTTTTTTAAAGCTTATTTAACTGCAAGACAGCAATAGGGAAATGTCACCAAACATTTGCTTGGTTCTGCCATCAGGTTGGTGTAGCAGAGCTTTCAGATGGTTGCCCATATGTGAGGGAAACACATTTTCTCTTACTCATACTGCAGGCAGCTGTGTCTGGAAAAGGCAACCTGCAGTTCTCTTTGCTACACGGTGCAAGGCAAAATTCATTTTCTGTGGCAGTGGCAAAGTTTGGATGGGATCTAGAAGTGTTTTGGGTAGCTGATGGTGTAAAAGTATTCCTGCTCTGCATGGTGGGTTTTTTTTGGTGGCTGATGTTTTTTGTTTGGTTGGTTTTGTTGTCGTTGTTTAGCTGCTGTGCCCCTAATGCTAAAACAAGGCTGGATTGTCACCCTTGGGCTATTTTATGCAGGTCCCTCCTGCACCAGGGTTTGCAGCTGATTATTGGTGATGTCTCCACTTGGTGCAGTGGGGAGAGATATCCTAAAACCCTAGCATGATTTAGATTGGAAGGGATCAAAAAAGCAACTTAAATCTCATCTTGTCCCGTCTCCTACCAAATGCAGGGCCCCCTCCCAGCATCCCAGGCTGCTCCAGCCCCAGTGTCCAGCCTGGCCTGGGGCACTGCCAGGGATCCAGGGGCAGCCCCAGCTGCTCTGGGCAACCTGGGCCAGGGCCTGCCCACCCTCCCAGCCAGCAATTCCCCATTGCCAAGATGCCATCTGTGCCTGCCCTCTGGCCCTGGGAGCCATTCCCTGGGTGCTGTCCCTGCGGGCCTTGTCCCCAGGCCCTGCCCAGCTCTCCTGGAGCCCCTGCAGGCCCTGCCAGGGGCTCGCAGCTCTCCCTGGAGCCTTCTCTTGTGCAGCTGAGCACCCCCAGCTCTGCCAGGCTGGCTCCAGAGCACAGGGGCTCCAGCCCTGCCAGCAGCTCCGGGCCTCCTCTGCTCTGGCTCCAGCAGCTCCACGCCTTCCTTGTGCTGTTGGCCCCAGGGCTGGGGCAGCTCTGCAGGTGGGCTCTCACCTGGGCACAGGGGCAGAATCCCCCCTGCCCTGCTGCCCAGCTGNCTTTCCCTCCCCCCCCTCCCTTCTTCTTACTCCCGCCTCCCCCAGTAACACAAGAAGACACAGAATGAGGGTTATGGTCAGTTCATCACATGATGGTCCTGCCACTGCTCAGGGAGAGGGGCGGGAGTCCTTCCCTTCCCCAGCTTGTGCTTCCCTCTCCACAGACTTTCCACGAGGTCACAGCCTCCTCTCAGCCTGGTGTGGGCTCCTCCAGGGGCTGCAGCTGCTTCTCTGCATCCCCCAGCCCTCCACGGGCTGCAGGGGAATCTCAGCTCTGGCACCTGGAGCAGCTCCTGCCCCTCCTTCTCCAGTGCCCCTGGTGTCTGCAGGGCTGTTCCTCTCTCGTGTGCTCACCCTGCTCTTCTGTGGCCGCAATTACAACTGGGCAACAGCCTCATTTTTCTTCTGAAATCTGTTATCCCAGAGGCATCGCCATCATTCCTGATGGGCTTGGCCTTGGTTTCTGTCTTGGAGCTGGGTGTCATTGGCTCTGCTGGATGTGGGGGAAGCTTCTGGCAGCTTCTGACAGAAGTCAACCCTGCAACTGGCAAAGCCTGGCCACGCAAACCAAATAAATCTGGGGGACCATTTTCCACCACACACCCACAGGCAGGTGTGGAGCCCTCGTGGACACTGGGATCTCCCATCCATCAGCTTATGTACTGGGTCGGTGTCTTCAGAGAGGTCAGGGCTTGCTCTTGCAACCTGGGCCACAGTCATCCTTCTCTCAACCCAGCAGGATCTGTGCCAAAGGAGCACACGCTTGTCTGGCTGAAAAAACCCCCAAAGCAACCCACCCTTCAGCCTATTTAGGGTGCCTGTGATTTTTTTTTTTTTTTT
>VWZN01012196.1:63608-89914 GCA_013396955.1 Regulus satrapa
TTCCAAAGAGGAAATAAATGTACCTACCCCACCCTAAGGGGACAGCACAAATCTGTCAGCCCATGTCGGGTGGGGGCAGGCAGCTGGGCTGTGTTAAGGAAGTCACCCTGGGGAGGGAAGGGGTTTGGGGCATGGGTGGGGGGCCTTGGCTGGCNCCTCCCAGCCAGCAATTCCCCATTGCCAAGATGCCATCTGTGCCTGCCCTCTGGCCCTGGGAGCCATTCCCTGGGTGCTGTCCCTGCGGGCCTTGTCCCCAGTCCCTGCCCAGCTCTCCTGGAGCCCCTGCAGGCCCTGCCAGGGGCTCGGAGCTCTCCCTGGAGCCATAGAACTTGCGATGAGTTAATCTCACCAAGGGCTGGAATAGAAAATCTGTACATAGGCCTGGTTTGGAGTTAAAAAATATGCTAAGGGGTGAAGGAGATCTCAGACCTTATCCTGTGGGACCCGCATGCTTCACTAACCCCTTCCTTTGCCTCCAGGACAGCCAGATTCCAGCAGCTTTACATCTTTCCTGGAGGAGCACGCTGGGTTAGTGTTGGGTTTGCTCATCACCCCCATCCCAGCAGTTAAGGGAGGGTGAGAAACTAAGCTGCTTTGGAAGCCTGGATCCTCCTCACTCCATCTGTGTTTCTGTGCACTCCAACTGGGTCGGGCTGATGCCATGGCAAGACTTCCTCTTGCAGACAGCAAGTCTTGCATGCTGTCATCCTGCAGCAGGGGCTTGATGGTGTGCAGATGGATTTGCTTTCCTCTTTCCCTTCCTGTCTCCCTTCCTGTCGGCCTCGTGCTGAGGCTGGCCAGCCCTGCTTCCCAAGCAGGAATATCTCAAGGGGCCGGCTCAGCATCTCCATCATGACCCTACCTCGTGTAGGCGTTTCCACTTCTGAGTCAAAGCTCAAAGGCATATATAAGGAACCAACATTTTAAGTTTCTCTGGGAGCTGATTGCAATAAAAAAAAAAAAATACATAGAGCCTATCCAAATCTTTCTTCTTGTGGTTTTATATCGGCAGGGCTGGTGTGAGCAACGTGTGCTCATCATCTTCTGAGCATAGTAGGAGGCAGATCAGCTGGGGGGCTCAGGGGAGACTGTGCTCAGAGGAGGAGCAGGGGAAGGTGGGCTTGGTGTTGGTCCTGGTGGTGTGTTTGAGGTGGATTTACATCCTTACACTTTGCCAGAGGGATGCTTTGCCCATGGTTCTCATTTCAGCTGAATGTTGTGGTAGGGACAGGAGGAAAGATGATGGGAAAGGAGGTGTTGGATGTACAATTCCGAGCGGGCGTTCTTTGGTCCAGGAGAGCTTCAGTGGAGCCTGGGCGCTGTTTTCCCAGAGGAGCAGTGGATCTGCTGAGCCTGTGCATCCCCCTGGGGCTGTGGGACAATGCTGTGCCCAAATGCTGGGGCAGAGGGGGCTCTCACTGCCCCCTCTGGCACAGCTCCAGGGCCAGGGGCTCATCTGGATTCTGCCACATAGGTTTCCTTGCCTCCTATCCCTTGAATCCCTTGGTCTGGGATTCACCATGTGTCTGAGCTTTTAATATCACTTCACTCTTCCTCCCTACGTCCCATGCCCCTGTCCCAGATGTATTTGTTTAAGTGGCTTTAATTAACTTACATTTTCCTGTGCGTGACAGCTCCTTGAGGCTTTGGTAGCTGTTTTCTGTCCTTCCACAGTTGTCACTGACATGTAGCACTTTCCCTGCAGACCAGCTTTCAAGCCTGCCGTGTTTTTCCTCCTGCTCTGCGGAATTATTTTAACATACTGAGGGAAATGGTTTCCATGTGAGGATAGTTGCACACTCTCTATAGATTATTAGGTGTGATTTTCCTGATCCCTGCTGATATCTACGAGGATTTTGAGCAAGGAAGCCAGAGTGGCATAGGATGATGGCTTAGGTCAGATAGATTTATCTTCACAAGTGACAAGACTGATAACTCTGGAGTGGCATGGCTACAGGTGTTATCATTTGGGTGTCTCCTCAAGAGTGAAGGTTAATGTCTTGCCACTACTGATCCATCACAGTGCTATCTGCAGGATTTACAGGTCTTCTCGTGCCTTTCCAGCAGCAGCAGGTCCAGTTTTCTGGAGCCCTGAGCTATTTACCTGCTCCCTTCTTGCAGCAGCCGTAGGGATCACGTTGGCAAGCCCTTGCTCTCATGGATTTGTTTGAACTCAAAGTCAGGGATAATTCCTGCTCCTTGCTGCATAGTTTTATGCTTCCCCAGTGGGGTGGATTGGGGCAAACCCAGGGGTTGAGTGCTCTGCCGAGGGAAGGCATCACAGGATGGTTTGGGTTGAGCTCAATTCCTGCCACCATGGGCAGAGACACCTTCCACTGTCCCAGGCTGCTCAGAGGCATCAGGCAGGTGATCAAGGCAGGACAAGCCTTGATCCTGAGGATCACCCAAGAAATCTGACCAGGAGGGTGGAAAAGAGCAAGGAGGGACTCAGATCTCAAGTGAAATCTCTTGGGGAAAAGAAAAAAAAAAAAAAAGAAAGAGCAATAAATCCAGCAAATTAAAATGAAAAGGCAGCTAACATGAGTGACAATTGTATGGCATCTGATAACGCTGCATCCTGAATTCCAGTGGGATAGGAAATATGAAGCAAAAATCACTCAGGTGCTTCTAGATAGCGATAAGGAAAGCAATTCCCATTTACCGGTAGAAATAAAATAAGAGGTCGTGATAAACCCTCCATGACTAGACTGGATTAGGGCTCTGGCTGTGAAAATTCATTACAGGCATGCAAAAGAATGCGTATCATGCCAGCTAAACTGACTACAAACACCATTTATTTGGAGAAGAGACGATTCAGTCAGAATAAATAGATTTCTTTCAAAGGGAAGGGAGGGTGATCTGACACAAATCTGTATCCCTGCCTTGTCATTTATTATGCAAATAAGTCTCACACCTCTCTAAGACATGAGGGATGAGTTTATGTTGGAGTTTAATGTTGAAAGAGTGATCTTAAGCTGTTCCAAGGACTCTGGGGCCAGGCTGGGGTTTGCTGCACACAGTGGCAGGGGATGCTGATTTCAGGAGGGGTTCTGATGGCAAAGAGGGTCATACAGCTTGGCCAGATGTTTCCAGATTTCCCATAAACAAACCCATTCCTTCACATCTTTTTCCTACTATTTGTGATGTTTTACTGAAGGGTTATTATTTTTTTAGCTTTTAATTTTTATATTTATTTTCTATTCTATTCTATTCTATTCTATTCTATTCTATTCTATTCTATTCTATTCTATTCTATTCTATTCTATTCTATTCTATTCTATTCTATATCAATTTCTTCTATTCTATTTTTATATTTTCACTATTGTTTCTCATAGCTACTTTGGCCATTTTTCCTCCCCTTTCCAGAGAAAATGTTGAAATACCATAAGAAGATATTAGGCTATTTCCCAGCTGGTTCCTTTTCTGATATCACCCAGAGTCNTGCCATGGGCAGGGATACCTTCCACTATCCCAGGTGCTCCAAGCCCTGTCCAACCTGGCCTTGAACACTTCTAGGGATGGGACAGTCCCAGCTTATGTAGGAAATACCCTTTCTTGTATTTTCCAGCATTTTATTTTGTTTTATTTGCCCATTCTCTGTAGGAAAGACTGTGTGTGGGGGGGGGGGTCATGTGCAGAAGGGAGCTTGTGGTGTATTATCTATCACTGTCTTAAGTTCTCCTTCTTTTGGCATCAGCACCTGTTAAAGCTGCATCACTGCTGGGCTCAGTGGAGCAGGACACATTTGAGGTTCAGACTCTGAGGTGGTTGTAGGTGGCTGTAGAAGCACTTAGCCTGACGTGCAGGGACCAAAACGTGACCTAACACCTCCTGTTCCAGCAATTACATCTCTCAGGATGCTAATTTTAGAAAGAGAATTGAGCTGGCAGGGGCCACAAACAGTGGATGAAACTCTGATGTTCCATTTGGTGGAAATAGGGCTGAGCCAGTGTTGCAAGGACAAAAAACAGCAACAACAACAAAAATGAAACAGAAAAGTGTCTCTGGAAGGTTTTCTTTCCTGACAAGGAGGTTGTAATTTTTGTACTTGTGTTTTGGAAAGACTCCCAATGAATCCTGTAGTCCCGAATTATATGAGTGTGAACAAAGCTCCGGGGGGGAATCCTGACCCACAAATCCACCAAGCTCCTGTCTCCGAGATGGACTCTGAGCATGACTCAGGACAAGTGGGTCTTCTAAGGCAGCCTGGAAGTCAGGGGGATGCCTGGGGGGTAGAGGGACCCAGGTGGGATGCTGTGCAGTTGTAGGACACACAGAGAACCTGAGTTGTGGTGAAAACACACTCGAAGGACTTCCCTAAATGCTTGATCCCTGATCCTTCTCCATGGCAGCCAGTCAAGGTATTTGCATGGATTTCTGTTTCTGGTGATCTTAGGAGGCTGGGGGCTGTCGATGGCTTATGGTGGGAGTAAAGGGACAGGAGACAGGTCCTTGGATGAGCAGGGAGGACTGACCACCCAGCCTGTGCTGGAGCCAAGGGGGAGGGCAGTGCGTGTTGGTGTCTTACTTCTCCAGGGATATTTTACACTTGTGTTTTGCCCTCAGCATTTCTCTGGTGCTGGGCTGGCCAAGGCTCTTGCAGTGCTCTGGACAGATTCTGCTAATGGGATCTGACCTGATGGCCTTGCATGTTTTAAGTAAATTAAACACAGCTGCTAGGAAAATCCAGTAACCTTAACAGCACCACGGCTCCGTTGTCTGCATTGTAATTACAGCAGCAACCGCTGGGAAGTTCTACTTTCTGGTTTATTTTAAAATAACTTCTGAGCCACCCTTTGATCAACTACTTCATCCCCAAGTCCTGCCTGTCCTCTCCCAAGGTTTAACCCTTGCTGTATCTTTAAGCATCAGTCTGATAGCGCTTTCAGTCAGTCACAAAGGCAAGCAGCTGACTGCAAAAAAAGTACTTTTCTCCCCAAATATATTCTGTAATTTTGAGCTGAGGGAGAATTTTAAGCCAAAGCTTACAGGGTGCCTGCAGACTGCAGACACTGAGCGGAGTTTCATGGCTTCTGGGGAAGGGTAACTAGAAATGTGCATCTTTTTATTGTGCTTTAGCCAAAATCCTTTGTATCCCTGCAGAGAAATGGGTTTTCTGTCATAGTGACAATAGCAAAAGGACTTAGATTTATGTAGGAAGAAAAACTAGGAGCCTAATTAGTTTTTCCCTTGTCAACCCTTGAGTGCAACCCATGCCTGCAAAAGCAAATGGTCAGCTCACGGCACAGGCATAGCTGCGTGCTCCTTCCCTGCATTAAACACACCATCTTCTCCACAGGAGCTGCATGGCTTTAAACTTCTGAAGGACACCCAGGATTAGGGAAATGACTCGGGGTGTTCCATCAGAGCCTGCAAAAGGCCATACAGGGTGGTAAAAGCATGTCCCTGTGCAAAGAGGTCAGCTCAGCATCGTGGGATGCCGGTGCCACCTCGGCAGCAGCGTGTTCAGGGCACCAGAGCTGCTGCACCTGAGGTCATGTGGCATTTGATTATATTATCATACAGTGGTTTGGGCTGGGAGGGACCTTTAAAGGCCATCTGGTTCCATCCCCCTGCCACGGACAGGGACACCTTCCACTGTCACAGGGTGCTCCAAGGCCTGGCCTTGGACACTGCCAGGGATCCAGGGGTGGCCTCAGCTCCTCTGGGAGCCTGTGCCAGGGCCTCAGCACCTTCATCATAAACCATGAAGGGTTCTGGCTACCCTTCATCCTGCTGGACATGGGATGAACTGTCTCACAGAGATCCGAGGGTGCATTTTCCAGCTCGTTTTCCAGCCTGACTCCTTCTCTTTTCATCCAGCCTACCCAGGACAGGCAGATCCCATCTGTGGTGTCCTGCTCTGCTCTCCCATCTGCTGTCAGCAGCACGTTGTAGTGTGTCTGCCTTGGAGCGCAGAGCGGGTGCCCGTGCATGTGATTTGGGTGGAAACGCTGGGTGAGCGTGATTGGGGCTGTAAAGTTTATGAGATTCTGCATTTTATGGTAAATTTTAAATTGACACTGCAATCAGGAGCGTTAGGGTCTGTAAAGGAAAGTTGGTGTGATGTGTTGCAGAGCACAGGGTGGTAATTTCCTCTCTTATATTGATTCTATCAACAGCAAAGAATGAAGCAGCTGCTTCTTGGAGGATTGGTTTTTTAATGCTTTCATTTTATGTAATTTGTAGAGTATTATTTATTATGTGGGGTGTTCCCCCCTTTGCTGCCTTCCCCTCTCCCCCCATTTCTAGGAGGGTGCTGTCCTACCTACACTTCTCACCTGTAGATTTCAGAGCCCTTCCCAACCACAGCTGACACTATTGTTTCCATTTTCACACAGGAAAGGGAAAACTGAGCATTGGAGTTTGGAAAGGATGTCAGCCCAAAGATGCAGCCAGGTCACTCCTTCTGTGCACGATCCACACACTCCGTTCTTTCCAAGCTGGGAGGGGTGATCTGTCTCAGGGCAGGTTTCTTTTTGCTGGAAGAAACAGTCCCTGGCAATGAAAAAAAACCAAAAAAACCCAACAAACCAGCAGCAATCTTCGCAGACACTCTCCTAGGCAATGAAGTGTCCATGTGTGTGCCAGGGCATGGTAGAAATGCCTTCTCAGAGTATGTTTTCCACATGGGATTTCCTGCAGGGGCGTGGGTGACCTGGCTCCTGTGATTCTAGAGGGTATCTCCAGGGCACTGCCCTGTTTGAGGCAACACAGGCTTTCAGTGAAGCTCAGGAAAAGTGTAGAGACATCAAAGACTCTTTAGAGCATATGAAAGAAATGGGCAGAGGCCTCTGGGAGGAATTTGGGGGTCACCTGGGTATGAAAGGAAGTGTGAGATGAGCTCTTCCCCAGGCTCAGACCCATTACAGCTGAATCACAGCAAAGGGGTTTTTCGTGATGTTTGGTTTTCAGACATGCCAAGAAGATTTAAAAAGAACTGATTGCAAAAGTCATGGGCATTTTAAAGTAACGTTTGATGGGGATTTCTTGAAGGTGCTGTAATATAGCCTACTGTAGCAGCATCTGCTTCCCAGATTAACAGAGGGCTTGCAAACAGCACTGGAGAATCAACCTCCAAGATTATTTCAAAACTGCAGAACAGATTTGGTGGATGATTTATGACATGGATTTACATATCAGTTGCTCTTTATCCTTTCTTTGTCAGATTTATTTGTTTCAGTCCTGTTATGCAGAAGGCACACACAAGCACTGGAACCATCCTGGAAGTGTGGATGTGCCAGGGTTGTGCTGCTCATGATAGCAAGAGGCTGAGCGTGCTAAGCTGCAGGGCATCCCCATCCCATGAAAATGGGTTTTATTTTGGAGCTGTTGAAACTTAGACAAGGAGCTGGAAGTAGGCTGCAGTGGCAGATAAAAATACTAACTTGGTGCCCAGTCTCCTTTTAGAGTCAGTGGATGTTTGGTCCGTGGAATCTGGAGGGTGTTTCAAACCCCAGAAAAGATACTGAAGTTTGAGTGACTGAGTGGCTCACCAAACACCCAAAGTCATGCCAACTGCATCCTCATGGGCTGCAGTAAGAGCTGGGGCAGCCATCCCATGTGTAGTCACAATTCAGCTGCTGACCATGGGTGTCCATTTTTGCCCCAGGACACATTGCCTCGTCTCCATCTGTCAGTCAGGAGGGATGCAGGTCCAGGGTTTTGTCTGGCAAAGCCAGGCATGGGTCTGGGATTGCTTAGAGAGTCCAGTGTACAATACAGTGAGAGCCTGTATTAGTGCAACTAAAGCCAGGATCTGTGTGGGCACCCCAGCTGAGATGCCTTAGTTGGAGCTGGATCCTATCTGGTGTGCCAGGGACTGGTGCAGGTTTATCAGGCTGTGCCTGGGGGCCACAAGGCTGGCCTGGACCAAGGGCATGCCCAGGCTCTGCGCTGGCTGGCAGTCCAGGGCAGTCCTGTGCTTCAGGTGAGCTCCATTCCACCTGCTGGTTGGTCAGGGCTGTGGAGCATGGATGGCAGCCTTGGAAGCCCACTGGAAATAGGTGAGTGCTTGTTCTGTTCGCAGTGTAGACACCCTGGAGAAGTCTCTGCTGTCCTCAGCATGGACATGGAATATTCCGAGATGCTGGCAGGGCTGGAGCCCCTGTGCTCTGGAGCCAGCCTGGCAGAGCTGGGGGTGCTCAGCTGCACAAGAGAAGGCTCCAGGGAGAGCTCAGAGCCCCTGCCAGGGCCTGAGGAAGGCTTAGAAGAAAGATGGGGACAAACTTAACAGGGTGTGTTGCAATAGAACAAGGGGTGATGGTTTTAAACTGAAGGGGAGTTAATTTAGATCAGCTGTTAGGAAGAAATTTTTACAGTAAGTGTGATTAAACACTGGACAGGTTACCCAGAGAAGGATGCCCAGTCCTGGAAACACTCAAGGTCAGGCTGGACAGGGTTCTGTGCCACCTGGTCTAGTTGAAGATGTCCCTGCTCATGGCAGGGGGGTTGAACTAGATGGCCTGTAAAGGTCCTGTCCAACCCAAACTGCCCTGTGATTCTGTGGTTAAAAGCTGTTCCTTCACGTGGGCTTGACCTCAAGGGCAGGACAAGCGTTCCACATCACCAGTTTATTTGGGAATCACCTTGCCCAGCCCAGCAGCTCAGCCCAGCCAGGTGATGGGGAGGTGAGTGTGCTGAAGAGAGGCAGAAGCTGCACTGCTGGTGACACATGGTGAGAGGAACAGCCATGTGAGTGAGCTGATGTGGCAAGGCAGTGATGGGTTCAGGGAGGGTAATTAGAAACCTGAATGTCATCTGCAGGAGGGCGTGTCCGAGTCCTTCTGCAAACCACCCCAAGAGGATAAAAGGGACCTTGTGGCTGAAGGGGAAGCCACAGGCAAGCCTGGTAGATTTGTAGCTTCTCATCGCACGTGTGTTTTGGGAGCAGGAGAATGAAGCCTGGGCTGCCCTCAGCAATGCCCATCCTATTTTGGAAACTGCTGCAAGAGCACCAGGGCATCCTCTGGTTCAGAGGGTGGATCATGAGTGTGTTTATTCACAGCCACTCTTCTTGGAGGGTTGATGAAACTGATCCAGATGCAGCCTTTTCCTAGTCCAGGAACTCCCATTTATTGCCCCATGAGATTTTTTTTCTGTGCCTCAAACAGGAATTTGAATGATTTTAGGTGGAATCATAGAATCAAAGTATCATTTTGATTGGAAAAGTCCTCCAAGACCATTGAGTCCAATCATGCCCCCCCCAATCTCTGGGGGCCAAGGCCACCCCTGACCCCTGTCCCCAAGTGCCACATGCACATGGCTTTTAAATCCCTCCAGGGTGGGCACCCCACCACTGCCCTGGGCAACCTGTGCCATGGCTGGACAGCACATTCTGTGAAGAAATCTCTCCTCATATCCCATCTCAACCTGCCCTGGCTCACCTTGAGGCCCTGTTGTCCTGTTGCTTGTGAGAAGACACCAACCCCACCTGCCTACAGCAAGGTGCTGCATTGCAGGCTGAGCTTCCCTTGCTCTGGGGAGCAGCTGCAGCGAAGGGAGGACCTGTGGAGAGAGGGAGATTTCGGGTAGAAGTTAGATTGAAGCCCAGCACTTCTCAAGGGAAACGTGGTGCCAGCCCCTCCCTGGTGCCAGGGGGAGGTTGTGTATCCACCCAAGCAGAGCTCATGAGCTCTGCCGTGAAGCAGAGCTTCATGCAGATGCATGGAGCAAATGCAAATGCAAATGCAAAACCCATTGCAGGATTTTTGCAGCCTCCCCTGTGAATTTTGCCCTAAGCAAAGACGATGGTGCTGGCCCAATGTGGGCATGTTGACAGTGGCCTGCATTAAGCTCTTTGCCCCCTTGCTGATCCCTTTTGGCTATTGAGTGGCAAACAAGCCATTAGTCCTCAACAGTGGTGGCTCCTTGTGAGTTAATAATAGCAGTAATTTACCAGTGTAATAGATTGGGCAGGGTGATCAGAGCCTGTTGGTTTCTCCATCCTGGGATAGTCATCCAGGTGTCAGCCTGACTTGGAAAATATTGTTGACACTTTCCCATTAAAATGATGAGAATCTCATAAAGGCTGAATTGAGATCAGTGGCTCTGTCTGTAAGGTGGGAGAGGGATCCCAGTTGCTTCCCTGTGTCACGAGTAATGGGAAATAGTGCTGGTAGAACCCTGCACTCGTAAACCCATTCAGGGGCTGCCTGGAGAAGAAAAAGAAATGCTTGGGTGATTGATTCAGTCAGGAACATCTTGGGGAACCTGGAAAGAGAAGGCAATGTCTCCCATCTCCAGCTACCCCCATGATAACAAATACTTGCTTTGGTTTCAAGTTTCTCATGTGAAATGCGGAGACTGCACACAATGAGTGGCTGCTCTTTGCTTTGCACATCACTAAGCCTTGGCAGAGAGATCCTGAGTAGGAGGGAATCTCTTGACCTTGACCAGGACTCAGGTACAAGCCCAGGTTCAAGGACAGGTTTGAGCTGGTGGTGCCATTTTAGGGAAGATACACTCAATTTTACACCAGAAAGCAGCCAGAAAACCCAGATGATGGCTTCTTTGGCATGCAAACAGTGCATTTCCATCTGACTGCTGAGCTGCAGGAGCATTTTCCAGCTGAGCCCTACTGTGTCATATGTTCCCAGTGTTGTAATACTCACAATATTCTTCCTCTCTGCCCTCACCTAGGAGAAGTCCAGGGCCAGCTCCCCAGATTGTTCCTAGGGGATCTGTTGATATGGTGGCTACCTGCTGGTGGAGGATAGGGGTTCTCACACCTTGAGACTGTTCTGGAGTAAAGCACCCCAAAACATCCTTCTGCTGATCTCCTTCATCAGCCCTGAGTCCTTCCCACCTCCAGCCAAGCTGCTGCTCCACCACACGGAGGTGTCAGCTTCTGGAAATGCAAACCCCCCCCCCATCTCCACGGTGTGGAAGTGCAGGTGGTGGCCAGGAGCTTGTGTGGAGGTCCATTTCTCCAGAAGGTTTTCCCAAGCTAAGAGGGGCAGGGAACTGTTATGGGCAGAGTTGGGAGGATGCTGGTCATGCACCTTTCGTGGAATGTGGATTTGTTGTGGATTTGTAGTGCAGGTACTACTGAGCTGCCACTGGTAGCTGAGCTGTGGGTGCAGGAAGCCCTGGGAAGCTGATAATCCCGAGGGGCCAAAGTGTAACGTTCACCTGGGGGGTGGGATGGGTGAGGCAGCCCAAAGCTGCTCCGTGCGATCCGTTCCTGGGCTGTTCATCTCCCAGCTGTCACTGGAGATGTGATACAGTGGGAGGATGGGGTGGGCTTGCATCTCCGTGGCACGGTGTTGCTAGGTGATGTTGTGATACAGGGAAGGGTGATGAGCAGACGAACTGACCGCGGGAACACGTGTCAAGAGCAGGCCTGGCTCCGAGTTTTCTCATTGTCCCGACAGAGGCTTCTCCAGGGCTGGCCCTTCTTAACCACATAATCAGGCCTGGATCTGATGAGAGGTTTGTTTTGTGTTTCTTCCTCTCTGTTTTTCCTTAGGAAATGGTCAGAGGAGCAAAAGGAGCATCGCCATTTTGAAACAAAACCAAGGGTACTGGTGAGTACACACCGGGGTGAGCTTTGTGGGGAGAGCTGGCAAGCAGGATTCAGGCTGGGGAGAATTATGTGGTCGTCCCGATACCTTTCTGGGGTCTTGGGGTTCTGATCTGCCCTTCAGTTATTGAGATTTCCTGTGGGAGAGGAGGTAGTTTGCTGTGTTAATGGATCAGCACAAATCATCTTTACCACCACCACCACCACGATTCTCTGCTGTCGTCAACGACCAAACCTCTAATTGCTCTTCCTGTAAATCCGTGGAAGATGCTCTCATCAATATGTGTGTTCTCAGGGCTGAGTGCTGGAAGGAGCAGGCAGCAGATATGCTGGCAGCTGCACAGGAGTGCACCAAGCAACAATATTTGTTAATGCTTGGAGTGCTTTTGGCTGTTGTTGTGCTTGGCCCCGTCCGGACCCAGTCACGGGGCTGCGATCTGGGTGGCATTTCAAGGTCCTCTCCAGACCTGTTTTCTGCAGCTGTCACACAGGAGGCTGTGACTTGGATGTTTGCCTAAAGGTCTTGAACAGGAAGAAAGGAGAATCTTTTTATCATCTGAGCTGGTTCAGATATGCCAGAGCCAGACCCTGAGCTGATGTTTTTGAACGGAGCTGTTTTGCATTGTGTCGGGTGGGAGGTGTTTTGGGTTTTTTTTCCCACCATCTTCTTGTGAATAACTTCCTGGTTTAGACTGGCCAAACCCTTATGAACAGAGCCATGCTGTGAGCCCCTGCAGGTTCCTATCCCTCAGGGACCAGATTTCCACATCTCTCCTCTGTGCACATGTCATGGATGCTGAGGAGCATCTCAGTGCTGGGCTATATCACAGAACTGTAGAACTGGGGTTTGGGTTGGAAGGGGCCTTTAAAGCTCATCTCATTCCAGCCCCTGCCATGGCAGGGCCCCCTCCCAGCATCCCAGGCTGCTCCAGCCCCAGTGTCCAGCCTGGCCTTGGGCACTGCCAGGGATCCAGGGGCAGCCCCAGCTGCTGTAGGCAAACTCTGCCAGGGCGTCATCATTCTCACCATAAAAAATTATTTCTTACCCCTATTTTTGCATCTCTGCTGTAGCCTGGACTACAGGAGCAGTACTAGTGGAGGATGGATCATGGGGAGATGCAGATTTTTAAGACACACCTCAGCTCCTGTAGTGGAGTTGGAGTGTGGGTTGGGGGAGAAACTTCTATCATGTGCTTTCAGGAATAAATCTTCAGACATTTGAAAACGCAGGGGCCCTTTATAGTTAGTGGTGACATTTTAATCCCATGTTACATCTGATCTAGTTTGGGCAGCACGCGAGGATGAGAAGAAGTCTGTCCCTCTTCTCTGTCTGCAAGAGCAGGCTGGGTTAGGGCATGGTGTGTCTGCAGGGTCACCTACTGACAAGGCAGCCCGGGAGGGTGCTGAGACCCTGTTTTCCCCCAACTCCCCTGTCAGCAGAAGAGCTTGAGGAGGGGTCCTTTATTGACAGGAATCATCCCTGACTCAAAAACAGGTTCTAACCAGTGCCTGGAGCACAGACTAAACTCTTTTCTGTCTCCCACACCTCCTACGGCTTCCCTGCTGCCTCTCTGGAATCAGCTAGATAATAAACCCAGACTGTTCTTGAGAACAGCAACCCCTTCTCCAGTAAACAGGGCAACCAGCAAGGCTACTGGCTGCAGAGCTGAGTGCTGTCAGCCTGGGGTGGTGAATGTGCTTCCCCACCCCAGGGACCTCTTGCACCCATCTGCTCCCAAATTCCAGCTGTGCTTCCCCTCCGTGCCCCCCGGTCTCCTGGCAGAGATGGTGATGGCTGGGAGGGCCAGGGTGTGTCTGAAGCATCGGGTATTTCATCATGCTGGCTTTCCAGACTTACACCAGGCTTGGCCCCCTGAGCTCCAGCAATCCTGAAGTGATCCAGCTTCTTGAACATCCATTTGTGCTGTCTTTAGCATTAAATAATCGGTTCCTCAGCATATTTGAGTTGGGGGTATCTGATAATCCTGTGAACTACCCAGGCTCCACTACTATCTCTGCACTCCTGTGCCAGCTGCCGTCTGTCGACTGCCTGGGGTTTACAAATAGATTTTGTTTCTCCTGCAGTTTTGCTTCTTTTCTTCTGTCTCCCTCTCTCAAAGGAGCTTTTTCAGGCTCCTTAAAAATTCGTGCAGACACCCCTGTCAGCATCTTTCTGCTGACTGATGAGCGATGGGTCCCATCCTTGCGCTGCCTCTGCTCCTGACGGGGTCCCCAAGCAGAAACTCTTCATTTACCTCAAAAGGAATAGAATTGTTGTCTCAACTGAAAGGATTTCCACCTGCAAACAGATAAATCTTCACGTTGTTTGAGTTTCCTTACCGGCTCAGAGGATTTGTGGCATGCACAGTGATGACTTGCCAGCAGACCAGCGCTGCACCGTGCACACGTGGGGCACAGTCCCTGCATGTCCTGAGGGTGTTTCACTAAGGGTGCTTCAGGGGGCTCCTAAAAGCCTCCTAGCCAGGTGGGCAAGGGGAGAGCTGAGCGGAGGATAGGACAGGATAGGATATAGGATGGGATATAGGATGGGATATAGGATGGGATAGGATAGGATAGGATAGGATAGGATAGGATAGGATAGGATANAATAGAATAGAATAGAATAGAATAGAATAGAATAGAATAGAATAGAATAGAATAGAATAGAATAGAATAGAATAGAATAGAATAGAATAGAATAGAATAGAATAGAATAGAATAGAATAGAATAGAATAGAATAGAATAGAATAGAATAGAATAGAATAGAATAGAATAGAATAGAATAGAATAGAATAGAATAGAATAGAATAGAATAGAATAGAATAGAATAGAATAGAATAGAATAGAATAGAATAGAATAGAATAGAATAGAATAGAATAGAATAGAATAGAATAGAATAGAATAGAATAGAATAGAATAGAATAGAATAGAATAGAATAGAATAGAATAGAATAGAATAGAATAGAATAGAATAGAATAGAATAGAATAGAATAGAATAGAATAGAATAGAATAGAATAGAATAGAATAGAATAGAATAGAATAGAATAGAATAGAATAGAATAGAATAGAATAGAATAGAATAGAATAGTTTGGGTTGGAAGAGACCTTTGGAAAGACATCTTTTCCAGCTCCCATGCAATAAACAGGGACATCAACTAGAGCAGGTAGCTCAAAGCCCTGTCCAGTCTTTATCGTATTATTTTTGGTACCTGTTGCTGCTACTGCCATGGTAGCTGTGAAAGAGATGGTCAGCATCCTTCAGAAATCAGGCTTGTGCTCACCCCTCCAGGTCTGCAGCGTCCTGGAGGAGGCGGATGGGTTGGGAGATTATATCCTTGTGGATCTGATTTGCTTTTAGAGCTAATCCTAAGATCCCCCTCACCAGGGCCTGGGCCTGCAGATGCATATATTCCCATTTTATGGGAGGTGCTGCTGGGTGTTTTGTCAGTACCAGGAAGATGATGCTTCAGCTGGTTTTACTCCTGCAAGATGAACTTCTTCCTTTTCATATGGCTTAAGAAATGTTTTTCCCAGTGAAATGTTGGGGGTTATTAAGGCTGATCTCAGGCTGACAGGATGGGATTGCAGGTCGTGCCAGAGTGTAGCACTGGGGCCGGCAAGCGGAGTCAGAAAAACAGGAGCTGTCTCTTTTACAAACATTTTCCTATATAGTCTGAACACTTGTTTTCTGACTTGTTCTAGAGGCATCTTTTGCTCCTAGGGTATAAAACATGCAAGGCAAATTCCAGCATGGCAGCAGCTTCAGCCAATTTAGGAACTCTCCAGCTCATGCATTAAATTTTACCCCTGCATTTCCAGATTGCCCTTTAAAATTCTTTTCCTAGCTCTAACCTGTCAAGAGGAGATTGATAAGAGGAGATTAATATCCTAAAATAGCCACTTGGTACTTCTGTAAGAACATCAGTGCCATTGTCTAAAGGACAAAAACATGTTTGCTTTTGCAATAGTAAGTTTCACTTTGCATCCCTGCCCTGCGTCCAGTGTATTGTTGGGAAAGAAGGCATCTCTTAAATGAGCTTGCAGTATAAAGAGGAAAAAAAAACCAGGGTGAAGAAACCTATAAACAGGGTAAATGACTATGGAATAGGGTAAATTATTATGGAAAAATAGCTATTAGCTCTGTTTAGCACATGGAGGAGGCTGATGCTGGATGGTGTAAAGTTGCTCGGCAAAGTCCACATGCCTTCAGCAGAGGCAGAGACCTGCTGCTTTTTTAAGGCATTTGCAGCATTTTAAAGCCTACAAATTCTGCTTGTCCAGAAGACGTGACAGCGCTCCGGTGTCACTGTAAGACAAAAACCTCCCTGATTCCTGTGCCTGTGCCCTAATGTCATTACTCTCCTTCTTTTGCAGATCCGCATAATGACATTCATGGTCACACACGCACACAAAAATACTTTATATAAAGAAAATGAATCTGGCTTCAGCCGGCTCTCGCCTTCTGCTGCGCTTACCTCCAGACCCTGGCTCGCCCAGGGTGAAATGAAAAGGGGAGTTAATGTGGTGGGGTCATTTCTCACTGCTGAATTGGTCAGCCGTCTACGGAGCCAATTTCTGCAGCTTTTCAGTGGCGTGGCAGACCCCTGGGTAATATTTGCCTGAATAGAGCCCTAAGTGTTTAAGCTGTATTGCTAGGAATGGCTGTTTTATCCTATGCATCTGAGATTTCAACTCATCAGACATGAAGCAGGTCAAGACTCTCATGCCATTGTGTGCATTATAGCGAACAGAACAGAATATGCTTGATAAAAGGGAGGACTTAAAAGAAATGCTTCTTTAGACCTGAAACTTTCAAGTCCCACAATGCATCAAAGACCCCTCGTATAGACTTTGAAAGGGGTGAAAGGCATTACCTAATATTTGGAGGAAATGAATAATAAAGCATCCCAAGTGCCTGGAAACTAATTTAGGAGTGCACGCTGCACTGTATTGCCTCTGCTGGATTTGCTCCCCAGAAGAGTTGCTAACAAAAGGTTTAAAAAATAAAATAAAATGACGTTTGGTGACCAACTTTTCTGCCTTGAAATGCCCTCTTTTTTGTAATGTTTCCTGGTAAGAGTTACTTATGAAAAGATGAAATGCAGCCTGTGCTGCAAACACCAGGTCTCAAATGAATCTCGGGAGCCCGCAAGGTTTCCCACCATTCTCCTCCCCACTGCAGCCTTTTGTTCCTTCATGTTGAAAGCTCTGCTTGCAGGATGCTTGCAGGATGCCCAGGCACTACCTGCTCATGGAGTTTAGCCATATCTCAGGAAAAAGAGAAAAAAAATCAACCTATTTCCATGGCCTTTTGCTTTTGTTCCAGCAGCGCCACATTTGTGTAAAGCTGGGGCTGCTCTGTTGGTGCCCTGTGGCTCCTTGCAGCTGGAACTGGGAGCTGGGTAGCCTGCTGAAGGTACCAGGTGTGTTTCTGGCATCCCCACGAATGCTGCAGGTGCTGTTTAGAGCCTGAGATATTTTTTGTAGAGTCACAGAATGGTTTAGGTTGGAAAGGACCTTAAAGCTCATCTAGTTCCAAACCCTCTGCCATGGCAGAGACACCTTCCACTAGACCAGGTTTCTCCAAGTCTGCATCCAACCTTCCCAGAGGTTTTCTTCCATTGCTGCTTCTGAGATGCACTGACTCCTGATGTAGTCTCCAAGGCTCCCATGGGATTTGGGAGCTGCAGGACTCGTGTGGGCTCAACCTCTGCCTTGTGTCATGAGATGGGAGAGGCTGGTGGGGTTGGGATTGGTGGGAGAGGCCTGATGGCTCTGGGATTCAGCAGAGGGGAGGTTTTGTTTTCAAGGATAACCTGCTTCAGAGCAGAGACTCAAAGCATGTGGCATGTAGACTTTCTTCAAATCCATGAAGTGCTGGGAGATGAGCACAGCTGGGCAAGGATGTTTGGGCGGGAGGGGCTCTGCTGTCCTGCTTGCCCTGCCCTTGCCCATCCCCTCTGCCTGTGCTTGTCTCATTGAGCTCTGTTTTCACCATCTTTGGAGATCAGTTAAATTTGAAGGCTTTCTTACCTGCTTCTCCCCCAGGCCATGGTTAATTGAGGGCAGGAGGGCAGGCAGGAGTGCTCAGGCAATATTTACAAGAGGAAGGGGATGTTAGTGGGCCAGTGGGGGATGGAGATGATGGGAAGTGGTGGTAGGGGCAGTGAGTTTCCCACTTTTTTTTTAATCCCCCCCACTTGTTCAGAGATGGACAAAACCTCAGCTTTGTGTCCAAGAGTTAAATCTGGACTTCCATCCCCATAAAACTTCACGTACTGGGGCAGATGTTTCAGTGGGACCTTCTGTAGTGGGAAAACAACAGGGTACTGAGGTGGGAGGGGATGCCAGTGAGTTACCAGTCATTGCAAGATTGGGGGAAGGAGAACTTCTAACAAAATAATGTTTTCTTTTATCATAGCTCAACCCAGCAGCCTTGCTAGGCTGGGACCAGTTATTTTAGTTATCAGTTACCAGAGAGGCACTGGATGCCCCATCTGTGGCCATGCTGGAAGGCACGTGGGGCACCCTGGTCTAGTGGAAGGTATCCTGCCCATGGGAAGGGGGCTGGACTAGATTTAGTAGTTCTTTTTCAGCCAAAAACATTCCACGGTTCTGTGGATCTGTTTGTCATTTCTCCTTGGCATCCTTCCTGACCACAGTGTGTGCAGTTCAAGGTGGTTCAAGGCACTGATGGTCTCAGCCATAAGCCCAGTGGGTGGGCGAGGCACAAGAAGAGGTGTACAGGGGTGACACACAGGTCCTAAGCCTTTCCACCACCTTTTCTCCTGAACACTGGAGAGCCAGGTGACAAAAGCCTGACCCATCTTTGATAAAACAATAATCAGAAACCAGGGTAATTTCTCATGGAAAGGAAACCTGGGAGTGCTGCAAGGGGAGTTTCATGCCCTGTCTTAACGATACATCAGTGTCCAGGGACTTTCTATCTTATGCTTGAGTTTTATGATCCACATTACTTCTCTTTTAATTTTTATTGCTTGGCTTTAGTTTTTGATACAGTGCTGGAAGCACCTTGGTGGGCAGAGATGGCTCCCTTAGCAGTGGCTGTCACCTTGTGGCTTGACCCACATTTCAGGGAGGAGCAGAGGGGCTGGACATGGGCTCGACAGCCCTTCATGTGGTGACACCCCCTCCCGTGTCAGCCTCTGCCTGCCCGTGCTGTGAGCTCAGAGGCTGGCCTTGCTGATCACCCCCCTGGGCTGTGCTGCTTTCTCCTGGGCTTCAAGCAGAGAGTGGCAGGACATGATTTTTTTTCCCTGCAGAACATCTCATTCAAGGGGTCTGTGACCCGTGGTTGGGTTCCTAGGCTGAGCCAGGAAAGCCAGGTAAGGCATTGCTGCTGGCTGGACCTGGTTTCTTCCTCCCAGCAGATCACGTGAGGTTTGCTTCTCTTCCGTGTGGGTCACCCTTGCTGTAGTTTTGCTTGTAGTTTGCTATCCACTGCAGAGAGAAATAAAATCTCTAAGATCGTTCTGATAGACAAAGGTAGTAAAAATGTGGAAAACTGTGAGGTTCATCTGGGAAACTTTAACCCTTCAGGAGCACAGAGCCACGTTCTCCTGAGCTGGACCCTCAAACACAATCCCCCCTGCTCTGCTGGTGGCTCTTGGCTCAGAATAGCTCTGGACAAGATGTGCTGTCAGGGAAAGCAAAGGGAAGGGATTTATTTAGCCTGACTGGGAAGCTGGCATTTCCCAAGCTTTATGATAATGGGGTGACTTATGTTAAGGAGATATTTGGGCTGCACTGGTTGGCACCTCAGTGTGAAGGGACACCTGCCCTGGCTGTCCCCTAGGGCTCCCTCCCTGCCAGCTGATAACCTGTGCCATTTGGGAGAGGTTTCACTCCTTGCTGCTTGGCATTTCTGCTCGCTGCTCCAGGACAGATCCAAACCCCACCAGCATCAGGAGAGATTTTTCTCTGGCTTCAGCTGGCTCCGTCCTCCCTGAGACAAGATGTGACACAACTTCTGCGTCGTGGTTTATTCCTGGTGACAAGTGCACCTTCCCCAGTGACCTTTCCCACCCCTGAACACAGGGGATGGGATGCTGGTCCCCTCCCAGGCAGCCCAAGAGCGGGGCTGTCAGAGCCAGGGAGCTTGCACGCTGTTGAGAGAAACCCTCCCCTCAGTCCCCAAGGGACCTGAGTGCTGGTTCAAAAGGTTGCAAAGCGCTGTCAGCTCCTGTTTGGGTCTGCTGTGCTGAAGGGAGATCCTGCCAAGGAGGTCACAGGCTGAATTTGAAGTGGTTGTGGTTTGAAATGATCTTTCAGGTTTGTCAGAATTTAGCTTGTGTAAGAATGGCCAGAAGTTTGGGGTGTGTAGGGCTGGGTAACCACCCCAAGGAGCGGTGTCCTCGCAGGTGACACAGCGGGGCCCTGGGCATTCCCCAGCAAGGCAGTGCCCCCAGCTCATCTGCAGCAGGTGAGAAAATGCTGAAATGCAGGTGGCCACAGCAGAGGAAGGAGCAGTGACATCAGCCTTGGCACCGAGCCTGCCACAGGGCTGAAGTCCTTCTGCCAGCAGCAATGTGGTTAGGATCCATCCATCCATCCATCCATCCATCCATCATCCATCCATCNAAGTTGTACCTGCTTTGGTATTGTAACTTTTATTGTGGCAAATGGCAGCAACAGACCTTTCAGTCTCCTCTCTATTTCTGCTTCTCCCCTGAAGTCTCCATGCCCAGAGGAGACACCCTGCACTGATTAATGGGATCCCTTTACAGAGAAGACTCACATAGGGTTCATCAATGAACACTTGCACTGTGGAGAAGCACAGCACCTGTAATGGATCCATCCATCCATCCATCCATCCATCCATCCATCCATCCATCCATCCATCCATCCATCCATCCATCCATCCCTTCACTCACATAGTTTTCACACTCTGGATACCCTACCCCAGGCATGTGGCTATATCCCTTTCCCTCTTCCCCTGAATTTGCTCACATCCACAGTGGAGACTCCACTGAATTACGCAGCTCAGGGTGAAGCTTGCTGTGCTTCTCTTCCACCAGCATTTCATTTAAAACCCAGCCTGCTCATGAATGCTCCTGCTCCAGGTTTCTTCACTGAAACACTTCTTAAATAAAGCTGGAATACCAAAGCAGTAGACCCTGGCAAAAAGTAAGGGAGAAAGTTTCTTGGCATGGAAAAGTATCCTCAACCAGGCAAAAGCCTAATTTATTCTGGTGAAGCAGAGAGAATCCAGCAACCTCCCTTTTGTTGTGCAGTTCACATGTACTGTTGTATTCACACCTGAAATCTTTTTGCTGAAAGTTTGGTATAACGTCTTCCCTTTTTGCTCAGAGAACTGCTAGGTTCGAAGTGGCTTCGTCCCTTCTGGCTCTGTAAGAGCTGATTCCCACAGAACCCACAGCTACCCACAGCTAGAGGTGGCAACGTTGGGCTGGGAGCTGCAGCCTGCATTTCATTGCCTCCCAGGAGTTGCATCTGTCAGTGGGAGCTGCACGGTTCTCCCCTGCTAACAAAATTATTTATTTTGTCCCGTCATTAAGGATATTCATGCAGCAGAAATGGGAATGATCTTTGCTTTGTGAGTTTTAGAAGCCCATTTTGTATTTGTCTTGGTGGTGGAGGAGCAGTAAAGAGCTCTGTGATCTCGCCTGTTACGATAAGTGAGTTTTGGAAGAGGTTTTCTGTCTGATACTCTGTCTAAAAGCGTGGGGAAATGCCATTCTAAAGGCTGTTAAAACACAATTGCTCACTGATTTACACCGTCAAGGAGTGCCTCTTTACTGGGAGATGTACACTGAATAAAAGCAGTTCAAGTGGTGCTTTTAATAAATAGATAATGGAACAGCATTTTATCTTCTGCTTTAATCCGTTATGTTAGCTGAGGGTAGTGTATCCCTCTGATAGATTTTGAGATAGCAGGAACTGCTAGTCAGACCACTTTCCTTGTAAGTCCTTTAAGAGAAATTGCCCACTGGTGAAAGGTACTGGTTCTCAGTGGACTGGGATCTTTTTCCCATGGATGGGTTCAGTTGGGTCCCAGTGGGTTCAGAGCAATGGTCTTAGGATCACGGGTATCACAGAATATCTTGTGTGTCCAGGGCAGGGAGCTGGGAAGGGTCTGGAGCCCCAGCAGGGGCTGAGGGAGCTGGGAAGGGGCTGAGCCCCAGCAGGGGCTGAGGGAGCTGGGAAGGGGCTGAGCCTGGAGCAGAGGAGGCTCAGGGGGCCCTGGTGGCTCTGCACAGCTCCTGCCAGGAGGGGACAGCCGGGGGGCCGGGCTGTGCTCCAGGGAACAGGGNTAATTCTGTGATTCTAAATTGGAAGGAACCCATAAGGATCATTGAGTCCAAGTTCCCCACTCCTTTCAGGACTGCCTAAACAGAAGAACATCATCCAAATGCTTCTTGAACTCTGTCAGGCTTGGGGCCATGACCACACCCCTGGGGAGCCTGTTCCAGTGCGTGGCCACTCTCTTGGTGAAAAGAGCCTGTTCCTGATTCCCAGCCTGAAATTTCTGTGATGTAGCTTCCTTCCACGATGCCTCGGCTTTGCCAGTGGGGTTTTTGCCTTGCTGGGGGGCAGCGCCCATTTGGGATGCTTACCATCCCAAATGCCATGGTGGAGTCCTCTGTGGCCCCCAGCTCCATGGTTTGGAGGGGGAAGGGTGTGGAGCCACAGGGAAGGAAATTCCTCTGTGGAAAGCTCCTCTCTAAGCCCTTGGACTTCTCTAGAGGCACCGGGTTGCTGGGGCCCAGTGCCTTGAAGCTAAATGAGCTGTTGGCTGCTTGGTTAGGAAAGAAACAGGACACTTTGGGAGGCAGGAAAAAGGTAATTTATCCTGTTGCTGCTCATCCTTGTTAATTCATTGTTTCCGTTGAAAACCCTGCACTTAGTTGCTTCATGAATGAACCCAGTGTCTGTGCCTCCAAAAACAACTTGGCTTGGTGAAAAATAAGACCTCCTTTCACCTCCTCTCTGCTCTGCCGTGTTTTTCCCCCCTTGTTTTCTTCCACTCACATCCATCCTGCCTGGGTGGCAGTCCCAGTTCGTCCCTGTGGAGCGGGGCTGGAGCGCAGGGGCTGGATTTACAGAGTGGTTTGGGTTGGAAGGGACATTAAAGATCATCTCATTCCACTCCCTGCCACGGCCAGGGACACCTTCTACTATCCCAGCCTGCTCCAAGCCCCATGCAGCCTGCCCTTGGACACTTCCAGGGATAGCCACAGCTTCTCTGGGCAGCTTGTGCTGGGGTTTTGTCACCTTCAGCATAAAGGATTTCATCCCAGGGACTGCTCCTCTCCATGGGAGAGGTTTGATGGGACTAGGACTTCAGGAGTGCTCCCAAGCCAAAATGGGATAGGAAAGCTTGAGGGAAAGGTGTGGAGAAGGGGAAGTGACTCAGCTGCATGGCAGGAGAGACTGTCAAGGAGGAAGGAGATAGAAGGAGGAAGGAGATAGGGAGGAAGAGAGGAGGAAGAGAGAGGATAGATAGAGGAGGAAGGAGATAGAGACAGAGTGGGGAGGCATCGTGTGAGGGCCACAGGGGCTGGATCCACCTGGATGCTGGGATGAGGCTGAGGCATGGCCCAGCTGTGGTGAGCAAAGGCTTTTGCAGCGACTGCCTGCATGGGGAAGGGCAGATGGAGCAGAGGAAAGGTCTCTGTGCAGTGGTAGCTGGTCTCCTAATGCCCTTTAGCAGCTGGAATGGAGCAGAGCTGGCACCACATCAGCAGCCATCTCTCTGAGGACCATCTGAGAGCCAAGGGCAACGAGAACAATTAGCAGCCAGAGGAAAAAATCACTGAGAGAGAGGCTGGAAAAAGCTGAGGGAGGCTTAGAGCCAAGCAGAGGCAGAGAAAAGGGGATGTCTAAGCTAATGAGTGGCCAGGGAAAGTACACTGTCTGGTCTCCCTATCTCATAGCACAAGGTCTGTTTAAGGAAACAGCTGTCTGTGAGAAAATGTTTTCCTCTTGGGCTGAGGCTGTGAAAGTGGCTGCTAGGGGATGCCTCCACAGCTGGGAATTCAACACACAGATAAGGCTTGGATGTTGTTTGGGAATGGTAACGAAAACAAGAGCTATGAGACCTGGAAGAGTGATTACTCTTTTTTTGAGGGGTTTAAAACGGTCTTGAGCTTGTTGGAGTTGAGAGGGCACCTTCTTGGAAGCACAGCTGGGGTTTGGAGTGTGTATCAGCTTGCTGGTGCTGGGCTGTTTGGCTGGGCTGCAGTTGGCAGAGCTTGCGTGGAACCTAAAGCCATAGTGCCAAGCTGCTTGGATGCAGAGAGCTGGAGAGTTCAACCTGGAGAAGACTCCAGGAAGACTGTAGACCCCCTAACCAGTGCCTAAAGCAGGAGAGGGACTTGGGCAAGGGATGGAGAGAGAGGATAAGAGGATGGCTTCCCACTGCCAGAGGGCAGGGATATTTTGAAATTGGGGGTAAATTCTTCTGTGTGAGGATGGATGATAGGGCCCTGGCACAGGGTGACCAGAGCAGCTGTGGCTGCCCCTGGGGCCCTGGAAGTGTCCAAGGCCTGGCTGGATGGGGCTTGGAGCACCCTGGGATGGTGGAAGGTGCATGGCAGAGGGTGGAACTGGATCAGCTTTAAAGTCTCTTCCAATCCAAACCATTCTGTGACTGTGAGATTGCTGGCCTTGTCCACAGAGCTTTTCTCTGAGGAATTCTGCCAGCAGGGAGAGCAGCTTTGAAGCTTTTCCCAGGGTAGGGAAGAAACCAAGTAAAGAGTAGGTATTTCCTAAGAGTAATCTGGCTGGTCCATCTGGTGCTCCCAAAACGGCCGGTGAGATGGCACAGCATGGGGAAGGACGTGAAAGATTGGAGGCATCAAAGCAGGAGGTGATTAAAACCCGAGCAAAATAGCAGCAAGGATGGTCCCAAAGGAGGGAGAAAGCCTGGCAGGGTTCTATCGGGGAGGGTTAGCAAAGGGAGGCTGGAAATTAAAGCAGTAATGAAGGTCAGGCGTATCTCCGAGGCTTTGGGAAGTAGGAGTTTCACTGACTCTGAGCTGCAGAGCCTGCTACTCCAGGGAGGGGAGCAACACATTAATTTGGTAAATGGGTAGAAATAAATTGCACAGAGTGTGCAAACCTGCGACATTTGTTTGCTCAGTCTGAAGGGGAGAGCTGTGCTGAGTCTGGTTAGGCTGATCTTTTAACCAGGTTTGCTGAGGTTTTGCAGGCTTTCAAGCCAAGCCTCCCTTTTGGATAGTCTTGATTATCCAAAACTATTATTAAACTCTTCTCCATCCTGTCTCCCAGTGAAACTGTGTGGACTGGAGATGCTGCTTTTCTGGCTTCTCTCTTAAGAGGTGACTTAAGAGGTTTGGTGGCTCTTTTGTCCCACATCCAGAGTGCTGGGGAGGGAACCTGATGGGGGATGGACTGGTTGGGTCACCTTGTCCTAGATGTCAGCCCAACCCTAACCTGGCTTAGGCTGCAAGCCCCTCCAGAGCCTGTTACCTTTCCAGGGCCTTCTTTCCTTGCCTGAAAGAGTGAGGATTCTGCATCTCCCACCTGCATCCCACCCAGCTGCAGAACAAAATCCTCCCTGTTAGTAAGACTCATTAGGCTCGCATGGGGGAGTGGGTGTGTGGGGTCTCTACCATCTCATTCCCTCCTCCTGACTGTTTCAGCCATCTCTTCTCCATCCTTCAGCTGGACAGGGCCTTCTGTGCCACTTGGAGTGAGGGGATGCCACTGTCCCCACCATGAGCAGCATCCCACGATGATGGGGTTCAGAGGTCAGCAAGGGAAGATGCTGCCACATCTTTTGGCTGTTTTCACAGCACCCACTGCACTTTCTAGCTCAAGGAACCTCCAGGAGCAGGTGGTGTAAGCATGGCTCGGTGTTTGGATGGGTCAGAAGTTGTGTTGAAGTGGCCTGGAAGTGCCCTCACCCCAAGCTGAGCTGTGCCCGATGAGAGCAATTCTGGCCCACACAGGTTTGCTGTAGGATCAGAGCCTCTCTGCCCTCCCCCAGAGACCCACCACGGACAGGCAGGACCACTGCCTTGGCCTGGAGCAGCTGGAATTTCGGATCTGTTACCCCAGCTAACCTGGCCCAGCCACCCCACCACCAGCATGGGGGTGCAAAAGTCTGGGCTGCCACCACTTCCATGGCAAGCTGAACGTGACCCAAATGGAGGAGCCCTTAGCAAGACCAAGCTCTGCAGATTAGCTTTCTGATGTAGAGCACATCCCTCATGATTGCACTCCCCGAAGCGACTTCCTCTCATTTATGGTATCTTGACCTAAAGACCTGTCCCAGCAGGAGGAGAACAGGTGGAATTCATGGTGCTCCCCTGCTTCTGTAAAGATCCTGATTGCCTTTTTGGGTTTTTTTTTTTTGGCTGACTTTCTCTGTTCCCATTATCTGGTGATGGGGGAGTTTTTTAAATAAATAGGTTTGGTAACAGCAAGGCCATGGAGATAAGAGCTGAGACAACTCCTGCACTCAGAGATTCATTACCTGCTCCCATGTAAGCCAGGAGGAAAGCAAGCCTGCTTTCCTTTTTCTTTTTGTTAATAAAAAATATTACAGTGGAAATTTTTAAAAATCAAATTAATGCACAGAAGGACTTGAGAAAGTGTGGGGGCTACAAACTACTGGAGCAAAGGGCTCATTAGAATACGAATTATTTAGGAGGACAAACTGGAATGCCATTATACAAAGTGTCACTGACTGAGTCCAACCTAGTGTTTGGCTGCACTTGATAAATGAGTCCATTCTACTCCTCCTCTTTCTTTTTCTTTTTTTTTTTT
>VWZN01012197.1:0-27551 GCA_013396955.1 Regulus satrapa
GATGGTAACTTATTACACTGCCCTCAAGTACTATCCTAACCTTCTTGTACATATGGAATTCAGCAACAGGAACACACTGTGACTTAGACTGAAGCACTTCTTTGTAGCTGACTAAAGAAGGGGTCTATAATTATGTATAATATAATGTATATAATGTATATGTACATATATAGGGGTTCTCCCCTACGTTATAAAAATTTGGCATCATAGGCAGATACACGTGGGTTTGCACACCATGGAGCAGGGTGCCTCTCCTTCCTTTTGAGCCTTTGTGTAGCCATTCCTTCTGCATACCTCAGCAGCCAGCAATCAATACCTTCTCCTGTGAAAAGTTGGCTTTCAAAGGACACATCTAATGTTTGACTGTTGTATATACCATACTGCCTGAATCTTGGTATCATACAGATATTTTAGATAAATTGATTCTGACTAGATAGCTGTCTTCACCTTGGCATTTGAAAACAGTTCACCAGACTGGTCGCAAGTCCTCTTGAGACTATGCACCTGGTTAACAGAGAAAAATACCAGATAAAGACAGCAATTCTGTTTGGTTATAAAGGGTGATGTTTCCATCAAAGCTGAAGGACACCTCCACAGAGGAGGTCAAAAGACATTTTGAGGTGCAAACTGGAAAGTTCTCTGCACCATACAGGCAAACAAAAGAGGGACAGTCACAGTGTGGATCACTCTACAGTGTTATTGTAGATGTACACATCTGTGATCTTGTTTCAGTTTGTGCTTTGCAGGTTTTAGAAGGAAGTTTCCTTCCTTTGTATAAAGTTGCTAATTTTCCTCTTAACTTGCAATAGCATAAGGCATCAGATAATCAGAATATTCACCCTGAGTTATTCACCTTGAGTGTGTATACTGTGAAGTCTTTGATGTAAGACTAGATTTTCTGGAAACCTTCCTACAAGACTAGGAGATTTTGATTCTGCTGCACATGGGCTAAGGCCTGAACACCATAATATACTTTCCCCTACATGATTAATCTCCTTGGTTAAGAGAATCCTGAAGCTACCTGAGATAAATATCTCCAGACAGACAATTTATCCCTGACTCTTCAGTTATTTTGTTAAACAAGTTTCTGTGCTCTTCCATTGCAGGAAGTCACCTTTGTTAGTCAGAAACAATGTCTCTATATATTTAAGTAACAAAACCAGTATGTTTTCTAAAATCACCTAAGAACACTGCAAGTTTCCTGGTGCTCCTAACACTCTTCAGTACTTCAGGGGTATTTCTGTATTCCTATAAAAACTTATTTCTATTCTTATAAATGGATAAAATGTTATGACTGTGGTGCCTTTTTAATTTTTTAGTAGCTGCTGGAAGTTGAATATGTATTTATAAATGCCTACAGTTCTATTTGCCATTTAAAGTCATTATAGTTTGTTATAGCTGGATAATGTGATAGTATCGTGGTTTTGGACGACAGGTATCTGCTAGGGAAGACAACAGGCTCCCTTGAAAATAGAGATTGAAAAAACCAAACTTCCCTCCCTCCAGATTATTTTGATTTTGAAATTAATGGGCTTTCAGGCAAAGGTATGGGAATAGGAATAACTGTTCTTTACTAGTAAATTTATCAAGGCAAACAAACAACAGCAACTGCAGCAGTCAAATAACGAACAGAGCTAGGGTTCTCCCCGCTGGTATAGTTACAGTCACAGCTGGCAGGGAGCGCCAGTGGGTCCGGGTTGGGTGCGGTGANTGTTTTTTCTTAAGTACCCACATTAGTTCTCCTAGGAGACTAATGGTAAAAAAATTTACAGATAAGAAAGAAAGAAAAAACAATCCCAAACAGATGGTTAGCTCTCGAAATTAAGAGATGACTATTATGTGTATGTTAAGAGAAGTTTTGTAGATGCATAGTTGTTATTTTAATATGTCCTCTCATAGTTCTCTTTCCCCTCCCCCTTGTAATGGCCTTAGTAGTCAAGACACTTAGGGAGGTAGGCTTGTTACCAGGAGGCACAGAATAACTACACCTGACCTCCAATCAAGTTGTAAGGAAGTGATCTCCACCAATGGACAGCAGAAAAGGAGTTGACTGACAAGACTTTGGGAGGGGCTAAGGGTATAAAAGGCAGAGCATCCATTTCATAAATGAACATCTGGTGGCTGTTTGTGGGGACTCGTGCAATTTTTCCTTATTCAGATTTTGCTACATTTTTGTTAAGGTTTAATAAACCTTTTAAATTTTAAAAGTGAGCATCATTTCTCACAAGTTCATTATGTGAAAAGCATATTTCATGAAAGCATTTAATAAAAATCACTTAAAACATGTCTTTGTTCAGAAATTGCTTGCTGCAGGAGCTATTTTTAGACAGCTGAAAGTTTCAGAGACAATAAAAAAAAAAACCAAAGTCAGTCACTTAGAGAATTTTTAGTAAGCTTTGATTAAGTTTTGTTTTTTAACTAGTATCTTTAAATCTAACTTTTTGGTACATGAAATATGACAACTTGAATAGATGTGATAGACAATATTAAGTAATAGTTGCCATATGTCTCAGTTTATTTTGGGGAGTGATAAAGAAACTAATCCTGCTTCTCTTTCTCACACATTCAAATTCACAAATCTAATTACTTGAGTGAAATAAATGAGATGTGGACCCTTTTATATATTTGTACTCTGTTATATGCACTTTTTAAATTATTTTTGTTGCTCAGTAGCTGTTTAGGTACAGTGTTGATGCACAACATCTACATTAAATGTAGATGCTGTCCCTTTGGTGTATTGCATCATTAATTAAAGGTTGGCGCAGCTGCTTAATCAATTCCTGTGCCTCAGTTTTCTCTTGCAGAAATTAAGATATTATAATCCAATCCTGAAGTGATTTTTAAAGGTTCTTGGAAGATAGATAATTATTCTAGTGATCATGGTGGAGAGGACTGTTTAGACTGGCTGTATATTTGAGCTCCAAATGAACAAAACACTGAGAAATGTGTAACTTTTTCATTAGACATGTGTAGTGGTTTTTTTCATATGATTTGGTCCTGAATATTAAACTGCTGTCAGGCAGCATTTTCTGATCCATATTCACATGTAAGCTGATTTTCAGTGCTTAACACATTTCTTTCTGGCATTGATTTTAAAGTGTATCAAGTGATTTTAGACATATTATTATAAGAGAAGCTGGAAAGAATCTAGACAAAAGCCAAGAAAACAGTTGATAATTAGTAAACTTGTCCACAATAGAAGATTAAAGTCAGAGTATTTGGCTAGTATAGAAAAGCACAGACTGAAGACAGGAATGTCAGGACTCTTAAAAAAAAAAAAAAAGGTGATAATTTTTTTCAATTTTTTGCCACTGGATGCAGGACACAAGAACAAGAGAAAGACTAGAACTGTTTTCCACTCTCCCATGCTTTTCCATGACACTTAATGTGTAAATGATTATCAGCTTAGCATTCTCTTCTCTGCAGCTGAATTCACTATGTACCATATTCCCAGGACTTTCATAGTCTCTAGCGTGTGCTAATTTCCTTCCATCTTATGTGTGATGAGAGATTTCTATTGAGCTGTTAATTGACACATGGCTTCAGCATCAGTGGAAACTGTTTGCTTCTGAAGATTATAACCAACCTTTCAGCACCAGACTTGCTCATGAGGGTTGCTAAGGCTTGTCTTTGCTGCTGCTGTCTCACCAGCATGTCTTGGTGACTACACTAACAGGTCTAAGACCACAGCATCCCACTGTTATTTTATTTTCTCTCAATTATGAAAGTGCTGTTTAACAAACCTCCTTACACCTAACCAAAATTGTGATATTCTTTTCTTACCTGTCTTAATCCTCTTTCCGTATTTGTTTTGGTTTGGATGACAGGGATCTGCTAGGGAAGACAAGAGTCTCCCTTGAAAAATAGAGAATGTAAACTCTCTCCCTCTAAATTATTATGATTTTGAAATTAATGGGCTTTCAGGCAAAGGTATGGGAATAGGAATGACAGTTCTTTACTAGTATATTTAACAATAGCAGCAGTAAAATAACAAACAGAACCAGGGTTTTCCCCTTTGGTATAGTTACAGTCACAGCTGGCAGGGAGCACTGGTGGCTCCTGGTGGACAGGGTGGTTGTGGTGACCCCCACGTGGCTGTAGGGGCGCTTCAGTGCAGGCTCGGGGAACACGAGGTGATGGTGGCTGAGCTGAGACCAGGAGAGATGGAACTCCTGAGGCTAAGAGAGGTGTATCAACAATCTGTGGTATTGGCTGGAAACCGTGGAGGCATCCAGGTGGGCCTGGGGTGCGGAGTGTTGAAAGGCAGGGAGACTCCAGATTAGCGCTGAAGAAGCAATGGGATTGCAGCAGAGGCAGCTGCTCTGAGCAAGGCAGCAAAAGGCTCTGAACAAGGCAGAGAGAGGCTGGCTCCGAGTTCCCAGACACACACCCAGAGAAACCAAAGGCAGGAAAAGTTTCTAAAAGAAAACATTCCCTTCTCTCTCTGGAGAGTGAGCTTGGAGCATCCCCACCCTGCCTTTTTACCTGGGTTGGCCCAAACTCTTTGTTTTCCTCAAGGTACCCCCAAGCACTCACATTAGCGTTTTTATGAGCCTAATGCTAAAAAAATATACAGATAAGAAAAAAGAAAACAAAAAGAAAGAAAAAACAGCCCCCAACAGTATTGAAAATTATCTTTCTCCAGAACCTGAATTTTTCTCCTTGTTATTCTTGCTCTCACTGTGGTATATGCCTCTGACTTTCTGTTTGTCAGTATATAAGGACCACTAAAAGTCATCAGAATGTTGCTCCAGATGAACAGTATCCTCAAAAGAACATAGGTTCTCTTGCAGTAAAACAGTGTTTCTCCTGCCATTTATTTTCCATCATTTAGGAGCAGATAGGCTCCTTTTCTGGACCTCCTTTTGCCTGGGAAAGTGTGACTGTTAGAGAGCTCTTATATGGGTGTTTTCACAGTAGCACATTGAGTAGAAGGGGCCTGATGTTGCCTCAGCAAAGACTTGTCCAAAAAGGGGACCCTATATTTACTCTGCATGCTGCTAATCTGAGCAACACATTGTTGAGGGTTAGGTTTCTTTCTTTTTGTTCTTTCTTACCTATAGATTTCTCCCATAAGTTGCTGGGAAGTCCTGACTGCTGGTACTTAGGGGGTATTGAGAAAAGAAAGTTTGGCTGGGCCTAGGTAAAAGGAGGGCTGGGGCAGCTCTAGCTCTCTCTCACTCTGCAGCTTCAGAGGGGGATGCTTGGAGCATCTTCATCTTCTTCTTTATCTTCATCTTCTGTGGGTTGGTGGTTCAGCAGCCACTGAACCAGAACCTTATTAGTGCCTACCTCACTAAAGGAGGCACCCATCACCATCTGCTCAAGTGCCTAGAATCCTGAACCTGCCTGCTCCCTGCTGTAACTGAAGAGGGGGCTGCCGCTGCCCCACCCCCTGCCTCTTCTTCAGCACTGCTCTGGGCTTCTCTGCACTGTGGGGCTCCATACACCCTGCCCTGCCAGACATTCTGCAGTTTCCAGCTAACCTCGCAGAGCTTCTGATCCATCTTGTCTAACTCCCGAAAGCCTCTCTTCCATTCCTCCGTTTCTCGGCTGAGCCTCTTGCTTCTAGAGCCCATGCCAGAGCGCCCCCTGCAGTCGCGTGGGGATTACCACACCTGCCCTGTCCACCGGGAGCCACTAGGGCTCTCGGCGGGTTGTGACCATAACTACACCAAAGGAGAAAGAGCCTACGGTCAGGGAGGCAGTCACTGGGTTCCTGGTTCTATTTATTATTAATGCTGTAGTTGTTGTTATTTTGTTTGCCTTGTTATAAATACTAATAAAGAACTGTTATTTCTATTCCCATATCTTTGCCTGAAAGCCCCTTAATTTCAAAATTATAATACTTCAGAGGGAGGGGGTTTAACATTCCTCTTTCCAAGGAAGGCTTCTGCCTTCCCTAGCAGACACCTGTCTTTCAAACAAAGACACGCATATACTTCCACATTCAGCTGCTCTGAAGGCTAATTCTGAAGTTTTGTTCCCCAAGCTCCATGGGAGACGATGAAGTGCTACTTGTCTACATTGTCTCAAGTGACAAAGCTGGAGCACTGGCATCACCACTGCTGGTACTCCTTGATGATCTCAGCATCAGTTCAGTGCTTTTATCCTTTTCAGTAACTTATAGTCCATGACCTGGGGTGAGCATGAAGAAATGATACACATAAACTCCTGAGAAGAGGCAAGCTTATCCTTAATAGCACTTAAGAAAAGTAGAAGAAATATACTATGTTAGTCAAGCAGCTTTAGAATACCTTTGCATTACAATGTTTGGCCTCCAGTGATGCAAAAATGCTGAATAATTCTGAAAAGCAATGAGAAGGAAATATGGTAACTTTCTTCAGAAATAGCACATAATGCTAGCCATATTATGCCAGTACAATTATTTCTTTATGGAGATGATCTTGGGAAAATGTGTGAATTTTAGGAGACTATGGAGATGATCTTGGGAAAATGTGTGAATTTTAGGAGACTATGCCTTCATAAATTCTTTCAATAAGTCTGAAGTAAATCTCTTTTGGATCAATAAATTTCTGACAAAGCTACTTTTAGAAAAGGAAGATGAATCTGGCTGACTTCAAAGATTTCCCAAGTTGTTAGATTTGCTGAAGCAAGTATGTGTTCTATCTAAATTTTCATATTTTGGAACCTCACTTTCTTGAAAAAAAACTTATTTATCATTCCATCTAGATAAGAATGAATTTATCTGGGAGTGTTCTATCAGTGTCAATGCCTTCTTTCAGATGAGGAGAGAGGAGGGAGGTTTTAAGTATCCCAGTGGTGAAAAAGTATCTCATCAGCAACTGTTGCCATGTCAGGCATATCACTGATATTTAGTGTGCAATGTTTTCATGATCTGACAAGAAACTGTAAATTCCTCCACAGATGAGCATCAATCTGCAAAATGTTTTGCAAAGCATTTGACAAAGTTATCTTCATGTACTGCCTTGTTATGTGGGGCATGACATGAGACTGTCTTAACAGGTGGCAAAATATGTTGTTGGCAAGCTATCAAACCACGCTGGAAACTTTTGGTTTTGTTTCCCCAGGGCTCCATTATACCAATTCTGTAATGAAGGTTGACCTGAGTCTGCAGAGAGAAATCCCAGCCTTGCTGGACATGAAGGAGCCTCTGGGTGGCCAGCATCTTTACCTCAGTGCATGCTGAATCAAATGTGGGTGTCTTTCTAGCCTCAGCCAATTCATTTCCAAGAAGTATCTGTGGAAGTGTGTCACATATCAGACTGGGAGGCAGTCAAGTTTAGGCATCTGTGTTGCTACTTTGAGCATATGGACTAATTCAGAAGCCAAACTGATTAGAAACAGAAATACTAGGAGCCTGCCTTGTAGAAATAGTGATGTAAGTGGAAGGAAAATAAATTAATCTGTTAGCCCTTTGACACTGTAAGATGAGAAATAAATTAGCTCTATAAATTTACATACGTAATGAATGGCTGAAATCTTGTCTCTAATTGGCATCATCTCTTCATAGTTACTGATGTAAATGTAATTATGTGTTTAATTATATACTTACATGCAATAATTTTAAAATTTATTATATCAAATCAAAATATGTATTTTATATTTTTCCCAGCAACTCTGACACCTTCTTTAAAAACTTTTATCTGATTCTTCCTCTACATTGAAGAAATTTCTGTCCTTCATAAACTACCTCTGTCTGCCTTCTGTGATGAGAAGTTACCAAGAGATTGGTAACTTGGTAATGCTATCAAATAAGACTTACCAACTTCATATTATTCTACTGAAAGGACATATTTTGCAATGAATGCTTTTTACCTACTTAATGCCAAAATGCATCAATTTTATTTAAAATTGGTCCTGTTTTATTTTAACCAAGGCCAATAGGAAATATTTTCACAGATCCTGGAACTGAGAAAATCAGATACAGCAGTGGGTATATAAGGGGAAATAACCTAAAAAGCATCACTATTGAAAGTGAAAGCATAGTTACCTTAAATTCTGTGATCCACTGAAATTGTATCATCAGAGCTGAATAAACAAGACTCTGCTATATGTATCCTGTAGAACTAAACAGTGGGAGAATGCATGTGCACTTCAAGGTCTGATATGTTGAATTATTGAATGAAATATTTTTATTTGGCCATGTGACTGAAAAGTTTTTTATTTGATTTTTTTTTAACTGCCAACAGCTAAGAACACATATTTGCTGTGATAAATTCAGAGATAGTCTGTAAAGGACAAAGTTGTCTTTTTCCAGTTAAAACTTAAATGATTGATTAAAAAAGGAAAATATGGCAACTACAGATTAATTGCAAATTTATCGTTGTTACATCTCTTCGTTGCTCAGAAAAATAAATTTTATTTTAGAATTAACACACTGTCTGTTAGGTATCACTGCAGAGGACTTTGGTACAATAAATTGTCTTAGCTGACTTGCACAAGGATGAGCTTTAGTGGCCATTCTGTACAGGAGAATTAATTGTTTACTGCATTGTGGCTGCTTTCAGCTTAAAAACACTTACCAAGTTCTATATGTGCAATTACTTACTTTTAAAATAACAATCTAAATCTAATTTGAAAACTTTCAAATTGAAGTTTTGTCAATGGCAATTGTTTTTTATTTGATTCTGTGCTTTTTATTCCTTGGAAATATGGTGGAAGAAAGTTTATCAAGTAGTTTCTTAAGCCTTTTTTTTCTCATTCCTAAGGACTGGTAGTATCAAGTAAATAGACAACAAAAGAACTAGCTGATCACCAGGTTATTATATTGTCATCAGAAGTTAAATTTATGGGTTTTGGTAGGATATTCAAACATTTTGAGAGGATGGTCCCCTTCTCTTCAGTGCTATAAGGGGCAGAGGCTCAGATAGTCTCTTGTTTTGAAAAGCTTGCAGCCCAAAAGTTAGTAGATCGCGTAAATGAAGTTGTCACGTGAACAAACTGAAATGTTGTCAAAGGCAGTAAATAAAACATTTGTTCTGGTGTTGATGTTTTTTTGAGGGATCAGTTTTAAGGCAACTGTCTGCTCAACCATAAGGGTAGAGGACAAACCAAAGGGTAGTAAGAAAGTGGAGGAATTGGTAAGAGGGAAGGAAATAAGTAATGAAGAGAGTGTGAACCTGAGTGTTCAGCTAGTACCCCAAAGGCTGAGATACACTGGTCAGTATTAGAAAGCTATCCAGGTACTTTTCAGCTACATTAGTAAGTACAGGCAGAAACAACAGATTACAGGATTTTTTTTTTCTAAGTTCAGCAGAGTAATGTTGTGCTTTATTTGGGATGTAGTAAAGGACACACATTCAGCCAAGGATATCACTTCTAATTATTCAGACAGTTAAATTTAACCTTGTTCAATAAAAAAAAAAAAAAAAAAAATCAATCTTTTTAAGAAGTATGAGAGCAACATAAGCCAGAGAAGGGCAAGTTCTTTGAGATACCTTTTTATCTCATTCTTTCTCTTCTGTATAGCTCTAGTACAGATATTCTGAACAAAGCAGATTTCTATACTGCTGTTCACAGGAGGAGGGCCCAGAAGTTAAAAAGATAGTCTAGAATAATCAGATTTTGGCTTATGATTAACATACTCTGAACTTGGTGTAGAAGTGCCTTTTCTGTACTTTTTTTGCCCAATGGTAAAGTGACCCAAAAATGCACTATTATTGTGTTAAGCAGTTTTGTAAGGAAACAACACTCCGAAGTTTGAGGATCATAGTGTTGTTATGCTATTAATAGTTTACTTCAGCAGCCCACACATAGGCTGATGAGTTGTATCCTGCCTTGCCTCAAGCTGCCAAACTATGTCATGTTTGCCACCTGCACAGAGGTGTTTGAGACATTCTGTGTGATCCGAGATGAGTGTGGGAAGGCAAATGAATCAAACCCATGATTTCTCAAATTTGATTCTTCTTTTTAGCTTGGTCCCTATTCTCTCATAATCATTTGTCTCCCACTTAATTCCTTCTTTGATTTCTCAACCTATTTTCTCTATATATCTTGATCTATGTTGTTTATTGTTTTTTTCCATTTTGTTTTCCTGTTTAAGTTCCTGTGGGAAAATCACCTGCCATGCACCATTCCAGCATCTCTACCTTGATGCCATCCTCTGTTATATAGGCTAGTCTCACACACAGTGTAGGGAACAGCTTCTTTATTGTTTGAAGTTGTACCAAGTTTTCACATCCACTGAGGATAAACACTGTTCAGAGTACAGAGAATATATGATAAGGGTCACCTTATCATATGGGACCCTATAGCATTAACTCTTGTGAAGTTCTTAAGGGAAAAGCAGAAGTTCGTAGCAGTATATTGACACAGCTTTAGTATTTCTTCCCTTCTCATAAGAAAAATGAGGCCTTTGTAAAGCTTATCTTTAAAAGCTCATCCTTCAGTCTCTTGTATTTCTACTACCCAGCTACATTTTACTGCTGGACCTCTTAGGGTCACACAATGCAGAACAGTAACCACCTGCTATTGTGTTAAATTTTAGAAAGGTGCATACTTCTAGTAGAAGAAATTTGCTGGATGTTGCAAATAAAAGGGTGAGCAAAGGTCTGCCTACATATTGTGGTACACTGCAATATGCAGATCAGTGTCCTCTGTAAAGTTCTTTCTGGTTTGATGACCAAGGACTAAGGTAGAAGTCTGCCGCTTCATTCCAAAAGCAATCATAATATTTTTTTATTTTGCAGATCTCTTTAGAGAATTTTTACATTATTTGGGCAGTGACAAACAATTAGATGATGTGATTTGCAGAACGTTTACTATGATCATCTCTCATTGCATAATGTTCACATTTGTCATTTAGACTGCATTTCCTTCTTATATTTTGATTATGAGAATGTAGCTTATCATAATGGTTTATGCTTGTCTGAATATTATTCAGTACTCTTCTCATTTATTGAGCAAACAGTTCCAATGTATAATGGTATTTTACAATACTCAAAGCACCAGCAAGAAAAAGCTTACAAAAATTAACAGAACAAAAGCATTTGTAAGAGAAGTACACCTTTTTGTTTCTTTAAGCGGTGAATACCATATCAGAGCTTCACAAACAGCAGGACAGTCCATCAATAAGAAAAATCCACCGGGTCAATAAAATGTAAAGAGACAACATCAATAATTAATTGAAATTCAGTTTTAATGGTTGGGAGAAGGTTCTGAAGTAGCGTCACTGCACAGTTGTGTATCTTCCTTAGTCATATTCTTTTGAGGAGGTTTGGAGGGAGGTTTGTTAGAGGTAATGAATATATTATATGGACAATTAGTGTCATGGGTTGCAATGCAGGATGTGGCCAAGGGTGTGTATTCTATCACCATCTGTTGTACCTAGGTGAGGCAGGGTTCTTATCTCTTACACCACCCACCCTTGTGTAGGAAGATATCTTCTGTTTAATGGGCCATCTAGTGACTGATAAAATTACAATCATTCCATTGTGAAATGCTCAACCCAGGGGAAGGACCTAGGCATTTCCAACTGAATAAAATCTAGGATCAGAACACCACTAGCAACCTCTTTTCCACTGGATCTCCAGAGGAAGAGCAGACCCTTCTACACCCCCATTGGACCTTTGGAGGAGGACTTTTATACAGGATCACTGCTTCAACAGAATCACATCTGTCACTCCAGGAGGACTGCAGCCACCATTTAATCGGACTGCTACCAACACCCTGGCTGATAGGGTGTCAGGTTGTATCCTGACTCTGTGGGTTTTTGTTTTCTACTACTGTATTTTTTTTTTTTCCTATTAAGTTGTAGTTTGTTTGTTTTTTCCCTTGCTAGTGAAGAACTGTTATTCCTATCCTCATATCTTTGCCTGGGAGCCTCTTAATTTCAAAATTATAATTAGGAGGGAGGGGGTTTCATTTTCCATCCCAAGGGAGGCTCCTCCTTCTTTAGCAGACACCTTTGTCTTTTAAAACCAAGAGAATTAGTATGACCTGTAGAGTTATATTTATGATCTTCCATACTGGAGAGTGCCTGATACCTAGAAGCAGCCTTCTTCCATTACTTGGGCCATATTTCATGCATTCATGGAATTCAGGATATGACTTCTCTTTGACTTTGTACAGCAAAAATTGCCCATTAGGATAGCAATTATGGAGCTGCATAATGCCACTAAATAAATCTCCAAATGCAGTTAACTGTGATAGTCTTTCTTCTAGGATATGATCCTCTGTGTCAAGCTTGTGCAATAAAACTCAACTGAAAATGGTGGACAAACTAGCATTATTGTGCCCAGTATAAGAGAAGACCTAGGAAGAATCTGGAGAACCACTACTCGTATAATAATAAATATATAACATATGTTACAGGACAGTGAAGATTTTCTGTAATTTGATGAATGATCAGTTCTTCTATGTGTTGTTAGTAGTGCCAGTGTTCACAGAAAAAAGGACTGTGGATTGATTGTAGCACAGGAAAAAGATGGCCTAAAGGTGATCTGGAAACTTAAACAAAATTCATTTATAAAATTGGTAACAGAAACCAGCACCTCAGAAAGCAATTGCTTATATGGTAAGAGCTTCATGTGTCTTTCTGCATTTTCTGTGGTAAAAATCTCATAGAAAAATGTTCAGTGTTCTGTATTAATCAAGTTGTCAGGCTTTTGAAAGTCTGTCAATGGCAAAGGGATTTTTTTCCACAACCTTGCAGCAGATATTAATGAGAACAGAGGCTTCAGCAAACATTTCACTGTCAGCTGTTGTTTTTGCAGGAATGTAATGGTGAAATAGCAGCAGGAGTACAGGGCAAGGCTGAGTTCTTGGAAAGTGCGTGAGTGTACAGCATGGAGAGTATGAAATTCAGTCAACTGCTTAGAGCAGAAAAGTGATTAAGCCTGTTGCATTAAAGCTATGCTGAGATCAAAATATTCATAGCAGAACAGAATCTAAGTAATATACTTTGCTAATTCAGATACAGGAATCTTAACTCTGTCATAAAATGATAATTTATTCTTACTCGGTGTGTTCAACACTAGAGAAAAAATTAACAGTTTTTAAAAATATATTGTATGTATTATTTTTCTAATTGTGAAAATCCATCTGTTTTTTAATCCTAGAATGTAACAGTATTGAAAAATATCTTATTGCACAGCTTCTTTTTCTGACTATATTTTGAGATTTCAGGGCTGAAGTGAAATGGAGGCAGAAGACTGTAGACTTTGACATCATGACAGAAAAATATTGGTTTTGTTATTAAATGCCACCCAACTAGATCTTGAGGACTTAGATGTGAATGTTACCAGTTTAGAGAGGAGGCTTTCTATTAGCTGGGCTAAACCAAAACATCTATAAGCTTTATATTTTCGTATTTGTAATCCACTGCACTGTCTCTTCCTGCCCCGCTTTGCAGCAGAATAATTAAGCAGCATCCTTGTAAATGATTCTCTCTCTCTGTTTTCACTTCAACACAACCCATCTGTTAACTGTGAGGAGGTGGGAATCTTTTTTGGCTTAAATTATTAATGAGTATTCTGTTTCTTGTGCTTAACACCCTGCTGCCATGCTTGAGTGAGAGTCAGTATATAAGTTTTGGAATTATTTCTATACCGGGGTTAATACTTTAACGTATTATCTTCCTGGCTAATTTTATTTCTGGAACAAACAGGGTTTCTTAAACTTTGCCCCTACACTTCTCAAATACCAGCTGGGTATCATGGACCATGCTTAACTTTTCTACTTTGACACTTTTTCATGGTTTTTGTGGTATTGGACACTTTGAATAGCATCCCATCACATAAACCAAAAAGGCTTTTTAAACATGAAGGTGCTTATGGTGATTGTGTGGCGTTTTTTGGTGAGAGGAGATGGTTGGCTTGGGGCAAGATGATTGGTGGGGTGGAGTTTTTTGTCCATCTGGAATTACTATCAGGTTCTGGTAAGCTTGGGGACATTGCTCCAACAAGTACAGCAACTCATTGCTTTATGAGTTGACATATACTGCTTCATAGTTGGTTAAGATACAATCACGCTTACTTTGTAGTTAACTCATTGTGTTTATCTTAATAAAAAAAAAAATCAGATAAACATTGTTGTATATCCTAAGAACCTTCTTTCAAAGCTTCTATTTTATATTGGCCAAATGCTTCTTTAAATTTTGCGAGCATTTGCTGATACCCATATGATGTTTTGCACAGGCGTGACTCTAAAATTATTTCTCTTGCATGGTTGGTTCTTATTTTCACCAATCACTGCCCAGAAGTACCATCTTGAAATGCCATTGGAAAACTGCATATATTAGTTACGCAGCCCTAATATTTCTTTTACAGATTTTTGAAGAAGAGTATGGTATTGGGTTAAAAAAAAATAAATCGTAATGTTGTGGAATGCTGTTGGAAAGTATTGTTAGAAGAGTGTTATAGATGCATGAGTTTGCATTTCTTGAGATCTTTGACAGGGTTTTGAACTCTCATAAGTGTTTGTCTTGCTTTTCACACTAGGCTTATTCTGTTATACCCTAAATTGTGCTACTTTCAGCAAATTAGGTTAGCTTAAGTTTTTCAGTATTTCAATAGTCCTCTGAATTTCTGATGAAGTCTTCTTCTGGGTAGCCCTTTCTGAGCAGTAATATCTTCCTGACCTGAGTGGTTTTGAACATGTTGGTTGTTATTTAAGAAAACTGATGGGGATGATGTATGTTGGGATATCTGATGACATCAGCTGCTCTCCACCCTGCGGCTGCCCTGCAGGAAGCTGAGCTGTCCTTGAGGCAGCTCCTGGGCAGCCACAGCTTACATCAGAGAATAATTTTCAGGGTTGGGGTTGGGTTTTTTTGATTTTTTTTTTTCTTTCCTTGAATTTCCATAATCTCCTTTTTTTAGGAGAGGATGGCTAGGCCTGTCAGTGTGGTAGTGTCAGTAAGTAGTATAACACTTTCATTTTTGCCTCAGGACCAGAGTTTTCAGTGTAAGCAAGCATTCTCAAGCTAATCTGTAATTTATTTTACTATATTAGATTTTTCAGTATGTTGCAAGCACTTAAAAACATTTTTCACATTACAATTATTCTAAATTTGCTCATTTTAATTAAAGATTTTCATAAAACTGAATGTATTATATGGTAAATAAAGGCACAGAGAAGATTAAAGGTGTATTGTTTAATCTTACATCATCTGAAAGTTTTATGGAAGACGCAGCACCCCCAAATGGAAATATTCTTGATGACATTTATAAATTACATCAGATTGATGATGTTCTTACTCAAATTTTGTGTGTCAGTGTAGAATCTGTCATATGTTATGTCAGGACCACATCGCCTGACAGTTCCTCTTTACATGTATTTACTTGACAGTATCTAAGTTTGCCATTGTATTTAATTTAGCTTTTACTTCATTCTCAATGCTAATTTGACTTAACTATTTTGTTCATAAGTTCTTAGCAATATGCTGGATCAATACTGATAATAATTTGAAATATTTTTTTAAAATCTTCTTATGTCATTTTAAGATGAACCATAGAGGTAGTTGAGTTAGTTTAATTATATGAAATTAGGTAACTTTTATCCTGTTTTATTTTATTAGGGTGAACATGTTCATCAACTCTTTTATTCAGTCTTCAGAAGATGACAAAAAACTTGAGTATAGAACATTTGAGATTTAATTTGTGTCCATTTATTTAATTTTTAGAATTTATTTTATTGTAAATGTGTATTGGTTTGGCACAGATCATTTTAGGTATCAGGAGGGCCACAAAGATGTCTCCTGTGAGAAGCTGCTGGAAGCTTCCACCATGTCCGGCAGAGCCAGTGGCTGGTAGCTCTGAGGATGGGCATGCTGCTGGCCAGAACTGAGCCAATGAGAGAGGCTGGTAATGCCTCTGTGATAACATATTTAAGAACAAAATCAAAACAAAGTCACAAGTAGTGCTTCTAGTCAGAGAAGATGAGGAGGTGAGAACTTGTGAAGGAAACAACACAGTGACACTAAAGTCAGTGGAGAAGGAGGAGCAGGAGGTGCTTCAGGCACAAGAATCAAGATTCCTCTTCAGACTGTGGTGAAGACATGATGAGGCAGCCATGCCTCTGCAGCCCATGGGTCTCCACAGGAAATGCAGAAATCCACCCACAGCCCATGGGGAAGTGCCCACACCAAAGCAGGTAAATGTCTGTGATCCAGGGGAAGACCCAATAAAGAAAGAAGGCTCTTGTGGCCAGACTAGAGCAGCCAGTCCTTAAAGGACTGTACCCTGTAGGAAAAGAGCCACGTTGCAGCCGTTTGGGAAAAACTGTCTGCCTGTGAGAGAAACTCACATTTGCAGCTAGGTGAGGTGTGGCTGCTGCTGTGAGAGTGGAGTGGAGAAGTTATTGGAGAACTGTCTCCTGTAGGAGGGACCCCACTACCTCACAGGGAAAAGACTCCTCTCCAGAGCAGTAGAAAAAGATCTTTCTAATGAACTGACCAAAACCCCTGTGCCCTATCTCCCTACACTGTCGTTAGAAAAAAGAGGAAGACTAGGGGGGAGAAATTGTTTTAAGGGCTTATTTGACATCTCATTATCCTTCTCTAATTCTATTAGTAATAAACTTCATTTTACAACTAAAGTTGAGCCTATTTTGCCCTTAAAATATTTCTCTCAATCCTTATTTCACTCATTAAGCCTTAGTTAACTTTTTTTTTCCTTTTCCTTCCTTTGTACATCTGCTAAGAGAGGGTGAGCTATCTACTTTTGTGGGTGCCTGGCATTGGGCCAGTGTCAAACCATGACAAAATGATACTGTTCATACACATTGATAGATGTTCTCAAACTAAACCTTACATGTTATTTCTCTGCATGAATATGGTATGGAAAAAAAAAAAAAAAGCTAGCCAGTTGCTTTCACTAAGTTCTGATTCATTAAATTCATTCAAGCCCTTCAGGCAACCAAATGTTCAAGATCTTTGATTTGTCTGCTCTTTTTTTTTTTTTTTCCTAATAACCTGAATTCAAACCCATAATATGGATTACTTACCACTTGGGCCAAAAATAACATATTAGCTACTTACCAGTCCAGATTTCCATTATTTAGCAGGTTGTAGAGTCCTGCTAGGCTTCTGTGAAACACAGTCCACATACCCTTTTCCTTCCTGTTACTGAAGTTAATTCTTGTCTAGAAGGGTGGTCAAAGTGAGGCTTAAGGGGGAGGTAAGGTACTTGCTGCTCCTGAGAACAGCCTTCATTTTACCATTAAGAACCATCAGATGCTTTCCAATAACCTGCGTGTTTCAAGTCTGTTTTCTCTTGTTCTAAACCTAGTGCTACTTGCCATTTCCTAACCCTAGCCATAGACCAAACCCTGACTTTAATCCAGGTATTCCACAGAACGAGATGGACAAGATGTTTAAAATTTATTTTAGCCTGTCCATGAGGTGGGGGTGGTAGAGTTAGAGTAACCCTCATGTAGGGCGAACAAGCCTTCCCCCTGGCTTTAGCCCTACCCCAAAAATACCCTATAAGTGCTGATCTAACAGAGCAAAAAATAAATTATAAACTATAGCCTTCTGTTGACAAGAGAATTCTACTTTGAGACAGAAGTACACAAACAAGTGCTGAAAGGTAGGTCAATTTCTATGACTATCAGCCTGGCCACTTTTCTCTTTAATGGTAAACTTGTGAATACAGTTAGGTTGGTTATAAAAGGCTGAGCTAGTCCATGAAATTATATAGGTGGGATCTAAAAGAAGCAGTGAGAAATCGGGATTTTTTCAGCCCCAGTCTGCTCCACTGTCTCTATATAAAATTGTGGGCAAATGCGAAAGAGCTTTTAGCAAAAGAGTAAGTGAACCCCAGTTACCTGTGTACATGGCATGAGCTGCAGAACTTATATGAGGGTAAGTTTCTTTAGCCTCTAGCCTGGAACTTTAGATCCAACCATATGACATATTTTTAGTTCTGATTTGGATTGAGAAAATTGAGAAAATAGGTTATGAATTATTTGGATTAAAATTAGGCTTGGTGTTTGTAGATGCTAAATTGTAACAACTTTGCATCTTAGTTCAGATAAAATCTGTATATAAATGGAAAGTTTGAGATTAAAAAAAACCACCCTCAAACCAAAGGAGGTAGGTGCTATGGGAGATTGTTCCCTTCTGAGTCTTGCACGTTTGGGCCTGAGTGCATATTTGAAAATGCGGATGTGTGCCATTGATATGGAAAAAAGAATCTATCATGACAAGTTTTGATGTTGTAGTTTGTTATCTATGTTATGAATTCTCATACTACTGTTAACATGCTTCTTGCTTCAAATGTGGTTTGAATGTATTGCCATGGTCAGGAGGCTTATCTGGCAGCCACTTCTTTGAAAAGGAAATGTTGGATTTTCAGAAAGCGCCCTGCTGTGGATCAAAGATATGCCACAGCTGGGTGCAGACTGTTTGGCTCATTGGTGACAAGGAGCAATGTGAAGGCCTGTGATGATTCAAAATGTTAAATTAAATTATTTGTCTTTAAAATTCTCTGTGACACTTATTAATATTTTATGAAGAGGTTGGTGATGAGAATGTATGAGGATTTTGGTACTAGTTAACTGTCTTAAAAGCAACCAAAAATGCCCCCATATGCCAGAAAATGAACATAGCTACTGGCAGCAAAAGGCTAGTCTATGTCTTTTTTCCTTCTCTAATATAATACTTTCTGTCTTTCTGCTGTAATTATCTCAAAACTTCCTTTCACATGCCATGTCCACAGGTAGCGTTACATCACCTTCATGATTATCTTGACCTCTGGTTTCCACAGTAGCAATGCTCACTATCCCTTTGTGCAGCCTGATTTGTGCTGTGAGGCTGGCTGGGTATGGGAGAAGAAGGTGCTGTGAGAAAAGAATATGGTAGTAGTGGAGCTGTATATTCTTTGTTTTGAGAAGAATAGTTTACAATATTTATATGTTTATTAATAGTATCTGCTAATTGCTGCTGTTTCAATTTTGTGGGGTTTCTGGGTTTTGTTTTAATTTGTTAGTTTTGTTATTAACTGTGCAAATAGATAGTTTAGTCAATATGTAATGGGAGAGCAATCTGAACATCAGTCTGTGGGATAATGCATTCCCACAAGCAAGCACTCTATAAAGATTTGGGGATTACTTTACAAGTAGAAACCTATTTGCAGCTATGTTCAAATCTTCAGTATTATAATGAATGGATAGCAATGTATTTTAATAATAGAATACATCTGTTGTGATTAAATACAATTAAAGTCCAAAGTGTAGCTGTGTCAAATTACATTTGATATTGCTGATTGAATAGCCCTTATTGCTGAATCATTGTAGCATACTTATTATCTAGTGGATGACAATGTACTTATGATTTAATGAGGGGAGCAAAATGAATATGTTTTAATAAGCATATGCCTTAAAGTTCTTTAATTTTTATGACTTTATGTTGAAAATCATGTAGATAAAAATAATAATACTGTTATTACAGTTAATACTGTTGATGCAACAAGAAGAAAAGCCTAATGAGGTTTTTTTCTTTCTTTGTCAGAACAAAGGGAGGACAATTTGTAGTGCCAGCAGAATTCCCTCATTCTTTCTTGCATTAAAACCATGGGATTCTTTGCTAAAAGAAAAGTCACATCACTAAAAAAAAAAAAACCACAAGAAGCATTCCCNTTTTTTGACAAGATAGATTATTGTGTGAACTTTGTAGAGCACAAAACACCTCCGAAAGTAAAATGCTATTTACATATAACTACAAGACCAGAAGTGGTGAAAGTAGCAGTGCTTTTTGTTTTTTTCATAAATATTTAATTATTCCTTATTCTTTTCCCTATAGGTTCTTCAAAAATTAGGAAAAGCAGATGAAACTAAAGATGAACAGTTTGAAGAATATGTTCAAAATTTCAAGCGGCAAGAGGTCAGTTACTTTTCCAGTTTCTTTAATTGTGTCTTAAGAATGCAATTTATTTATTTAACTTGCTGGTTTTGAAGACAGTGCCACAAGGGGAACAGGCAAGATTTTACTTTTTGGTAGGTACAAGATTTTGTTCTGCAATTTTCAGAAAGAGAGATAACAGCTGCATTTGTGCATGCAGAGCGCAAAAATATGGACTGAAAATAAGAGAACATTTGTAGTCATATGTAACATCATCATGCTTGAACTGCTTAAGATCAGAGTGACAGTATGTTTTCACCAGTAATTGAGAATAGAACCCAACTTCAACTAAATGCACCTTTGTGGTCACCTTCTTTCAAAGAAAGAGAAGTATTTCCATGGTTTCATTTTGAGGATTACTTTCATCAGTCCTATATAATAATGCTGTTTTATAAGAGTGAGCAGATTAATAGTTTTGGACTGTACATATATAAAGCTCCCTCTGGGTGCTGGGGTCTATGGTGGCAGTGCTGATGAAGCATAACTAGGTAGTAATGCTCAATTACTCTTAATGTTATAAACACAACACAGGAAACCAGAGGTGCCCTAAGGAGTTTACAGTGTACTCCCAATACAATCCTAAATTGTAACCCAAATTACTTGTTGCTTTCTTGGACAGACTTTTTGGCTCTGAGGTGATGAATTGCAATTGACTATATAGTGCCTTTCTAGTACAAATTAATGCCTACCATGAACTGTGGCAATACCACCAAGACAATAGTCTTGTTACATAAGTATGAACTGACATATCTGTCATCTTTGTGAGCTATTATTTAGAGCTCTTATAGAAAGGAACTGGAGAGTGAGAACTACTCTCACACATTTTACACAATGTAAAATTTGGCTCATGTCAGTGTTTGCAGTTCTGCTGTGAATCAGTCCTATTTTACCAAATACACTTTCCTCCTTTCTATTTAAAAACAAAGCCTACATCCTGAATGCTAGAATGGTTATTAACTCTTTTGAATCTTATTGTCACTTTGCCTTGATTTTCCTCTCAGTGTAGAAGGGAGGGAAGTTTCAAAAGCTACTGAGCTTTCTTCCTCACCAAAGGAAAAAATACTGGGAAGTAAAATAATCTGTTTCTCTGAGAAGGGTAGTTTCTACCCCAAATTTCTTGAGGTCAGGAAGATGATGGGGTTTAATAGAAGTTTTGAAATCATACAGAGATGCTATATTTTCCTTTTTCTTCCCTTTCCACTTTTCCAAGTCTTCTTGACATGACTTTTTGATTATCCAGTGTTGCTTATCCTTATTGTCCATATCCCAGCTGTCTGCACAGCTAGTAACTCTGTTTCTAGAAATAAGGTACACCTCTGAGGGGTTTCTTCAGTGTAGGAGCAAATGAAGCATCCCCATGAAGAAACAGAATTTGTGGTGCTTTTCTCTTTTAATTCCAAATTCTGAGACAAGAAAAGAGAAGAAAGAGGAAAAAAATCATTCTAAGCAAAATGATATCTCAAATATTGGGGGTTTTCTGTCCTTTACCAATAATTTTATGTAAGGGTGATTTTAAGATGAAAATCTTGCTTAGGGATAAGGTGGATATTAACATTATTTTCTTTTTAATTCCTCATTCTTTGATGTACATAGAGGCAGTAATATACAGTAAAGAATTCTGCAGGAACTGCATGATGCTAAATCCTAAATGCAAATGTGAGTTGGGACCAGAGAGGGAATTGGGTAGAGAAGAGTGACTGCAAAGCGAACTACTACAACTGTCATGATGGCCACATGCAGATTAGGCTAGGTCCACTAATACACCAAATGAGAGAGACTATTTACTGAACTAGTCCCACATGCTTACTGTGCTTTCAGGGAGTTCTGTTGTGCTCAGTTCTTCAAATACAAGGGAAAAAATGCTGCAAAAACACTGTTTCTGCCATGTTCAACATATGAAGTATATAAATAGTTTAAATGTTCTAGGTTTTGTCCATGTTTTGATCTACACCTTATTAGCAATGCAAACATATTACAATGTGTGTCTGAATTATCACTTACTGATTAATGACATGCAGATTTGCTGTCTTCTGTGAACTCAGGCACCTGTCTATTCTTGGTTCACCTTCAGTCCTGCTTTCAAGTTCATTCTGCAGTTCTAGAAGCTTTAGATAAAGAAAAGTCGAATTCTAGATATTAAAATTTAAAAAGACATTCTGGTGGATGCTGTGATGAGGTTCACCAAACTCTTGATGTGCGCCATTCAGGTGTTTGCAAGAACAACCAACCTTGTTAAGATACTGTCCCATCCCTTTCAGTACCCTTCAGGATTATTTGTCTCTGTGGTAGTCACTGACCTAAGAAGACTATGGCAGAGGATGTTTGAAAGGAGATCCAAGCTTTACTTTGTTTCTTGCAATCTCACTTAATTGTTCCCTGGTCACCTCTCCTACCCACAGCTCATTCTAAGGAACATTGTCACTTCAGTTCTATATCTCTTTGCAAGTTCTTTGTTGCAGCTACTGCTATATGTGCTCCGGGGATCCTGGTAAGATGAAAGTTGTGAAAATGGTCTGTTTTTCTAGTTTGCCTGCATTACTGAGCCTGCAACTCTTGAGAGGTCAACTAACCTTAAGTATAGAATGATCTTTTTATTACAACTCACCAAAGATAGTAAATGAGGATTCCCAGTTCAGCCCACTGAAAGGATAAAGGAAAGAGAATAGTGCTCATTATCCAGGAAACAGAAATTGGAAAATTTGAAATCTTTGCCTGAATAGCAGATTAGATGGTGAGCCTGTACTAAACTCAAAAGTTAGCTATATGTAAGGATACCTGCATGTTGTGGTTTGATACTGGCCAAAGACCAAGCAACCACAAAAGCCACTCACTAACCCTCCCCTGCCACAGCTGGGCAGAGGAGAGAAAAATTTGATGAAGGCTTCATATGTAGAGGTAAGGACTTGGAGAAAGCACTCCAAGGGCAAAACAGGCTTAGCTTGAAAGTACAAAGTGAATTTATTACTATCCGAGTTAGAGGAGGATAATGAGAAGTAAAATAAGCCAATAAAAACCACCTTTTTCCCCTAGCCACTCCCTCCTTCCCACTGACAGTGCAGGGAGACAGAGACAGAGACGGGGGCAGGGGGGGTGAGGGTTTTTATCAGTTTGTCACTCAAGGTTTTCTTCCAGTGCTCAGGGAGAGGAGTCTTTCCCTGCTACACCATGGGGTCCCTTGTCATGGGAGACAGTTCTCTGTAAACTTCTCCAGCATGGCTCAAAATCTCATGAGCAGCAGTCCTTCCAAAACTGCTGCATTGTGAGTCCTTCCCACAAGCAGACAGTCCTCCCAAAACTGCTGTGGTCACTCTTCCATAGGGTGCAGTTATCCAAGGACAGGCTGCTCCATGATGGAAGCAGGGCCCCCTCTCTCCACTGGGTCTCCCACTGGATCACAGCCCCCTCCAGGCATCCACCTGCTCTAGCATGAGCACCTCCCCATGGGCTCTGGGTGGATCTCTGCATTCACTGTGGACCCCCATGGGCTGAAGGGGCACAGCTGCTTCACCATGTCTTCACCATGGCCTGCAGGGCTTGACTTAGGGGCCTGGAGAACCTCCTGTTCCTCCTTCACCACAGACCTTGGTTTTTGCATATTTTTTCCTTCACATGTTGTCACCTCCTCCTCTTCTCTGGCTAGGAAAAAACTGTGCACATACAGATTTTTACTTTTTTTAAATATAAATATGTTATCACAGAGGCTTTACCAACATCTCTAATTGGCCCAGCCTTGGCCAACAGCCTGTCCATATTTAAAGACATCAGAGCTCTGCAGGACATGGTGGAAGCTTTTAGCAGCTTTTCACAGAAGCCCCCTCTGGGGCCCCCTCACTACCAAAAAACCAGGCCGTGCAAAACCAACAGAGTGCAGCAGATCAATCTGGAGAAAACAGGCATTTAGATTCCAGAGTCATCCATTCCCATCTCTTTCTGAACACAGTTGGATAAGAGATTCTTCTAGACTTGACAACCCAGTGCTGAATTACCTAGATGAATCACTATGAAGAAACTGAGTCATGCCAGGTCCAGAGTGATTAGAGCACAGTTGCTTTGCAGAGCCTCAGGACTTTGTCTATCAAAACCATTAAGCTTCTGCAGCTGATGCCAACAATGTTGTTTGGATTTTAAACAACAAATACAGCTAGTTTTAATCTTCCACTTAAGTTCTAAAAGGAAAATTTCCACTCTAAATCAAAGCGTGTGGAACAAAGAAAACATAAACTCATATATATGACAGTATGACACCAATTTTCATTGTACTGCAAAAAATTTTTTGAGATTTAAACATTTTTCTCTGCACAGATAATTGTGAATATGCTGAGCCTCTTAATCGACTCTGAAGTTCAGAATGAGGGGGAAAGAAGAGAATTTCTGCATAATTCTCTCATTTGTCTTGTGAAACTATCATCAAAGGTCATTGAGGATTTACCAGAAATTTCAAGTTATTATTATGTTTTTCAAGTAATTGCATCTTACATGTTCTTTTTTTTATTTTTTTTTTTTTTTACATCTCATAATCCTCCATCTTTTTATTTATCTCATTGATTCATGTCTGTTCTTCAAATCGAGATAGTATCTTGGGGTTTTTATCAGATTTTTTTTTTTTTAAACTGCTTCTATTTCTTAAAAAAAAGGGTTAGCATGATTCTTATTACACTAAAATAATTTCTCTCTTTCATTAACGGTACAATTATTATTGTATTGTATACGCTAATATCCATTTGGGCTTTGTGGCCACTACAAGGTAGTGCTTGAATTTGTGGTATATACTCTTTTACATGGGGTTTTACTTATTATTTTAAAAACTTTTGATTTTCTTTCTCTAGTAATACATTCTTGACTTGCAACTTTGTTAATCAAAACTCACTCTTCTGGCTTATGTCCTCGTTAAAGCTAATATATTATTTTCTTTTGGAACAAGGCAAACCTAGATACATTCTTCTTGGTGCAAGATTTTGGTGTGGTGCCTAATCGAGGTATTAAGCACATCAGTATAAGAGGTTTGGTATGATTTATTCCTCTACCTCCTCAGCCTGCTGGTTGCCACCCAGTAGGCAATGGATCAACAGTTAGGCAATGCATCTTCTCGGTAGCAAGAATAGGGATCAGATCTGGTCTTGCCCTCTTATAATTTATAATGTGATTTTACTTTTTCTGTAAGAAATAATTTCTCAATATGGACAGTATAGGACACGGTCGAGAACTCTTGCAGTCGAGTCAGATGTTAGCAGTTTATTTCAGGGCGTGGGTCAAGGAGCACTGCTTGGAGCTGGCAGAGAGGGCTCAGAGCAGGCTCAAGGGAGACAATAGAGCAAGACAGAGAAAAGGAGAGCAAGAAGAGTAAAGAGCGTAAGAGAGTTGAGTAAGAGAGTAAGGCGTAAGAGGGAGAGGAGTCAGAGAGTCAGAGAGCGTGCTCTCTTGTACAGAGGTTTATATAATTGATACATTGAATATTCTATTTCTTAACTAACCGATCTTCCAATGTATACTAATATAACATTTGTTTACAACCTATAGAAACTGCTGGTTTTGTATCAATTCGACTATCTTGGGGTACCTTGAACCTTTCCTTATAAGGTAAAAGGAAAAAGGGTCTCCGCTTGAGTTTTACTGGGGGAAGGAATGTGCTTGGGCAAGCCTGACTGGTTTCTTTGAATTATTCAAACCATGCTTAAAGCCAAATTTCTTCTTTAGCCTCTTTGGCTACACAATCATATTTATAATTTCTTTCTAATTCTACGTTTCCTACATTTTTTTGTTACTGTTTTTCTCACTGGGTTTTAACCTTAACTTTAACTTTAGTATAAAAATTTCAAGTACCCAATTGTTTGAATCACACTCTATTTTTTTTCAAGTTTTTACTGGTTGTTGGGAAAAAAAAAATGTTTATTTCGAAATGAAAAATTTTCCACCAGTCTTTGCTTTTTAGTGAAAAATGCCCTGTCTGAAATGCAATCTCAAGTGCTTGCTTAGTTTGTTTTCTTTTAATTTTCATACATTCACAACAGAGAGGGTTCCTCAGTTTTTTGGCACATGCACAATGTCTATAGCACAAATTTTCACACTTAAGACAGTAAATACACACTCAAGGTTCGCAATTACAGTCAGGAGTTAGACAAATTACTTCCCTGGAATATCTTAAGAGATATTTAGCTTGTTACCATGACTTGAGCTAACTTTATCAAGATTGTTTCTGGAATTTCACTCATAGGACTCCTGGAGTGGAAACAATTTTCCATGTAGGTTCAGGCAGAGGTTGTATTGGTCCTTTAACTCAAGAGGTATGTGTCCATCTTCTTTCAGCAGTCTGTACAGCTATTTCTGTAGTTAAAAGAGTTAAATACAGCCTTTCCCATTTAGGGGTTAAGTTTTCCTCTTTCCACTCTTTTATCAGTACTCAATCTCCTGGTTGAATGTTGTGAACAGCAAGTCCAAAGGCAGGGTCTGTGCCAGCTGGGCCTCTTGTCACTTATCACCTTTGAAGACTCATCAATAAGCTTATTTTCTCCCCCAGGCTAGGGAGTATCTCTCAGCCTGGGTCTAGAGATTTACTACCTGAATGCAGTCCGAATGGTCCTTTTCTGGCTCAGCTCTTTAGGACCACTCAGACAGGAGGGTTAAATTTTTACCCACTTTTAAATTCTAAATCCTCATGTTCTATTCAACAAGATGAAAAAGACAAAAGAAGTTAGACAGAAATCAAATTCAAGAATATGTACGATGCTTTAACTAATATTTGTTTTTTCCCTAGGTCATTCATAATAAAAATACAAAAAATTATAAATATTAACAAACTGACAAAAGGTGTCACTTTAAATTTCATTAGTTTTCACACAGTTCTATCTCATGTAGATCCCTGTAAGAGAAAAGTGAAAATTTGGCCTACCAGACTGATTATTAAAAGAACTAAAAACCTCTTGTGACTAACACAGTGACAGGGTCCACGTGAAGAGATGGTTATCACATTTAAGTGCTTGTTGCACCACCTTTGTTGTTTCCCACAGATTTTCAGTGGGGTTTCAGGGGAAAGGTGAGACTGCATTTTGCCAGAGTTGCAGCCTGTGAAGCAGACTCTTTTTTGCTCTGGAGCAGCTTGCTTTATCACTTTCCTCCTTTTGTTCTAGTGATTTTAAAGCAAATCACTTTTTTTTTCCTTTTTTCTCTAACTAATTGATCCTTGTCCTAATTTTGTGCACCAAGTCCACCCTAGGGGTAGGGAGGTGACTAACAACCAAGGAAAAATAATAAAATATTTACCTAGGCCTGCATAGGTACAAAACCATCTCTACAAGATAGGAGTTGCAGAATTGGCTTCAAGATTAAAACCTGCCAGTTCTGGCACACAAAAAGCAGAGGGGTGTGGTCCCCTCTGCACAAAACTCCATGTAGACAAAGAAATTAAATCTTCAAATTCATTTACTAGAATTTCTACAATTCTCTTGGAGAAAGATGCATTCAAACTTCTACGATTACCGAAGAAATATCAATTTCTACAACTCTTTGAACAATCAAAGATCTTTNCGATTACCGAAGAAATATCAATTTCTACAACTCTTTGAACAATCAAAGATCTTTTTGGCAATTTTTCACTTTTAGGGATAAAATTAAGGTGGATCCAGAGGTCTTTGTGTTTACTGGGAAACACACCTCCTCTTGATCTGGACTCTCCAGATTCTTTCCCAGCTGCTGTTTAGGTCAGTTCTTTCCTGTCATAAATGAGCACAAT
>VWZN01012198.1:5557-31837 GCA_013396955.1 Regulus satrapa
TTTTGTTTTTCCCTCTCTGCATGATGCCAGTGATTGACAGCCACCCCGTTTCTTTCACTTCTAAGTAGATTATTAGATCTCCCTTGGGACTTGAAGATGGTTTTGGAAAAGCTGAAGTTTGAGCTGGATGAGCATAGATTACAATTTGGTTTAGAAGTAAGGACAACTTTCAGTCTTTGATTCTTTTCATACAGCCAGCCAGGCAGGGGCTATTTGTCTGGCTGTACCTTTCAGCTAAATCAGATTCAAACAGCAAACGAAGCACTGCTGAGGTGTCCTGTGGATCTGTGAAATTTTCTTGAGATTTTAGCATCTGCCAGGGTGAGCTGACTGTAAATGAGAAATAGGTCCATGAAATGCATATTATTAAGACTGGCAGAAATAAAGAAAGCTGAACTAGCAAACCTATTGGAATGAGGATAGCAACTGAAAACAAAAAACCCCTTTGAGCAGTAAAGGATATCGTGTCACTGATGGATGCAACTGGGCCAGGAGAGAAAGTATGGAAGAAATGTTTAAAAGAATAGATGGGGAAGTTTCATGAGGCAGTTTAGGTATTTTAAAAACTGACAGGAAGAGGGAAGAAACTACTAGCATAATGATTAAAGTGTATAGTTTTAGCTCACAGATAAGGTAAGGGGGACCTTCTGTTTGTGATTTTTAAAATTTCTTTGGGAGCTTCTAAAGGAAACATCGTGCGAGTGTATGAAGGTCAGAAAATGGTAAGGACTAAAGGAAAATGCAGAAAGATAAAAAATACTATCAGTAAAAAGGACACTGCGTTTTCTTTCTTTCATTTTTTTTTTTAAAAAAAGAGAAAATTCACTCTTCATTGTGAGAGGTCATATGAACCCTTCCCAACCCCACACATTGCAAAGGTCACGGTCATATCCAGTGGCTTTTGCTTTGGCTGATTGATTGGCAGATAGAGCTGTTAAATTTACTCACAGAAAATGTACTTTCAGGGATGCTCACAGAGATTTTCTACAAGAAATTCTGACTGAAACAACTAAGAATAAGTTTAAGATGTCATGGAGACCATATGGTGAACCATATCCTAGGACAAGAGTAGGAAGAAATTAACAAAAAGAGTTTGAAACCTGTATGATCTAGAAGGTTCTTCCCACCCCAGAGAAAAAAACTTCTCTGTTACATTAAAAATGAAGATGAAACCATGGAAATCATGATAATTTACACTATGCTTCCTAACTAGAGTGCACATTTATGCACAGAAAGCATGCAATATTCTACGGAGTTGTCTATTTGTCCTACTACAGCATTCTGCTGTAGTACCTTCATATTCATTGCCAAGAAAGCTAAAAATGGTTAAAAGCAGTTAAAATAATAATAATAATTTTTAAAAACCCCATATGCAACTGCTTAAAAGATTTGTCTGTTCCTAGCAATGCATACATCGCCACCTAAGTTATCACTGAAGTTCATGTATATTAAGCATAAACAGTTTTAAAGCTTTATCACTAACGTGTTCTGTACATCAAAGTATCAAATTAATTGTGGAGTGTTGCTTTTTTCTTATCTTCTTTGTTTGCTCTCCATATTGCTGCATAACTACAGCCAAGTAACAAGATGCAAACAGGCAAGGTATGCTCTACTTCTGTCTGGTTTATAAACACTCTCCTGGGCATTCCACTGTCAGCTCCAAGGGAACGTTTTAAATTCTCCTTTTACCAAAACAGTGACAATCTGATACAACAATTCGAAATCTGCTTGGCTTTCAAAGGTATAAGAACGAAATCTGTCTGCAAGGTATCACATTTTATTGTAATTATTGGGTAGATATCTGACCCTCTGAAACGGAATAACCACTCTGCTACGTAAAGTTAGAATCAAGAATAATACTGTGACAGTTGCAGGCTGAGGAATACTATAACCAAAACTGAGTCTGACACCACTGATTTAGCACAAGGTTTTAAAGGAATGTCCTTTCTTGTGCAGTTGTCCTGATGAAATTAGAATTCAGCAGGAAGTTTCTAGAAAAAAAGAAAATTAAGCTTAACAAAGAAGTTGCATCTTCACCTTCACAAGCTACTTCAAAAAGTTCTCTCCTCAAAATGGTTGCAGCCATGGACTAAGCTGGAAAAAAGACTTGCCTTCCATGGCTGTTTCCTGATTCTAGCTCAATTTCCTCATTTTCAAAATTCTTCATTCCCAGCCACACGTCACAAGGCTACAAGAGTACCCTAAATGGGCCAGGAAAAGAGAAAAGGAAAGAAAAAAGCTGAAAAGGAAGACATCTGCTGGTTTGATTAAGGAATACACTTGGACTTTCCTTTGTAGTAATTTGAATAGCAAGACAACCTGACTAAAAATTCCCAATTACAGTTGCTCTAAACATGCCCAGAACATTGGCCTGCTAGCAACACATCATAAATGATGGCTCTGCTAATCCTGCCTTTGGTTTCTTTCTGTCAGCAAGGAAATTCTGGGAGTAAACGAGTGTGGTGGTGTTATTTCCCTGGCTGGTGTGCCACAAATGTGGATACAGCTATAGAGAGCTCTAACTCACTAAATCTTGGCTCTTTACCCAACTCAGTAAGCGAAATCAACAGCAAAATGCACAGGGCACCAAGAAGCTGTTCTGAGTAGGAGGGACCATCTCTGTAGCTTCTGCCTTAGGGATAATTTTGTAATTCAGGCAACAGCTTAAAACCATCCTTCCCTGAAATTAGAGGTAAGAGTGTAAAATCTTTTTCTACGCTTCCCCCTCCCACCCTCCTCATCGCATCTTTATTGATTAAAGAAGCTTTTTTTTTTTTTTCCTTTTTAATTCCTTTTTTTTAAACATTGGCTTGTGGGGCTCTAAGAATCAACGCACTTGCTCTGAGCACTGGATTCAAGGTTGCAACTGAATTTATCTGTGGAATGTACTGTGATTGCGTTTTCCATTTATGACAGTTCTTCCTTTCCACTGCATAAATGAGTTGTTATCAGTTGCCTGCCTTGAGTGTTGCCTGCAAAGTGGAAGAGCATAAGCAGGAAAGACACACTCAAAGAACAAGAAACATCAGTTAAAGGATCTGTTAAAGCAGGAGATGAACAAAACAACTTAGAAAGTCTCAGAGAGCTCTCCAGTTCAGATTGCTGATAACAGGGCTTGATCTGATGGGCTGTGATGCCTCTCTCTGAGCTCTGTGATGTTGCCTTCTAACCCAGGCTGTGAGGAACCATCTCCAATTGTTTTCCTTTCTCCGTCCTCACCAGTGGGGGTTTGACTTCGATCATCAGGACAGATGCTGCTCTTTTTTGCTCTGAGAAAAAGGATAATTTAGAGTTCCCAAGATAAGGCTTGACTAGTGATTTTGAGAACCCTTTCTAAAGAATGAGCACATGCCTGCAGCACAGATTTGGGTTCTCCTAAGGACACTACAAGCTGCAGTACCACCAAAGAAAGCATCCCGAATCTGGAGTGACTGGAAACTCCCAGTCTCTTTTATGAGATTGATAAATTGTGGTGCACAGAACTAATACAGCATAGAGCTAAGCTGCAGATCTTGCTTTATGATGTACTGTAAGCTGAATATTTATGCAGAATCAATTTTAATTTGGAAAAAAAAAACCTCATAGAAGCAAAATGCAAGAGGGTTCTTGCAACAACAGCAACAACAAAATCTGTCTGAGGAAAAAAAAAAATCTCTCTGAGCTGCAGAGAGTTGGGAGAGTAGCAGGGTCACTATGCCTGGCCCACTTTCACTGTGTTCCTTGGGTAGCTCTTGTTGGTCTCCCCTACAGAGAGGATGCACCAGACTGACTTTTGGGCTGATTTAGTGCAGTTACTCTTGTCAGCAATACTTGTAGACAAAGATCAGCTCTAATTCATTTTCCTTACCCGGGGTTTGATAGTGATGGTAAGACGAGCCCTTAAAATAGACATGAATATATGAAGAGCATTTATTTTATATTCTGCTCATGTTTTGTATGAACTTGGATCTTTCAGCCGTGTCTTAGCAATCACAAGAAATCAGAGAGCTGTTTCGTGGATGATAGAAGTGGGGAACTGAGTTGATGAGTTGTCAATGCCAAACATAAAACAGGATAGAGCTGAATGAGTGTTCAAAACCAGTTCATTTAAAGAGCCTGTGATCCAAAGTCAGTGAGGGTAAGGGGGAAGTAAGGTTGGACCCTAGCCAGTGTTATTGTACTTCTTTCAAAATGATAGAAAACTGAGAAAAAGAGAACTAAGAGAAGAAACCTCAGAAATCCATTTATATGGAAAGTACTCCTCTCCTTCAACCCACTCTCTCCATTTGCATATATCCATGTGTCCCGGCAGTTAAAGCAGCGACCCAGACGTTTTTGAAACTAGGCATCTTTAAGGAAATGCAATCTCTGTGCTTCTGAAAGTTAGCCTCCCACTTGTTCACGCAGCGACAAAATATTTGGATATGAGAAGGACAGATTTTTTTTTGTTTCTTAAGAGGATTTGTTCTGTGATCCAGAACTTCTCTCGGCAGTATTACCATGAGGCAAAAACCCTGCATCGATATTATCTTCTGTGAGAAACTAAAGGCCCAAGCCATCTAAGATCCTGATCAGGAAAGAAGTACTTGTTCTTTGGCACAACTGCAGGTACCAGCCACTCCCCACGGTGGCATGAAAGAGACAGAGGGATGACATTTCCCCCTCTTTTCCATGCTAGCAATTTCGGTGTAGCCAGAAGGAACAGTGGGTACTCTGCACCCGAGGCACACTGAGAGGCTTGGGGGACAGACTGAGTAATAGTAAATACTCTGTGAAGCACCTGATATTCTGCACCACACCCTCGTGCAGAGCTGCATCTTCAAAGAACAGTCAAGCTCTTCACTTGCAGAAATGCCACCCAGACACAGAAACCAAATTGGGCAAAAGGTCTGATCTAAAAGCTTGGCATGCTCTGACAAACCCTATCAAATTCTGTTTCTACTCTGAAGTCTGGAAGACAACACACTGCCCATGTAGTCCTTTCTACATGAACCTAAAAAGAATCTAAAATAAGAATTGAATTGGATCCTAATAATTTAATAATGATAAATAACAATATTATGCTTCCGAATCTGATCTGCCAGGATCTTTGCTTCCACCATTTCCACTACACATAAATATATGCAAATATGAGAAACTGCTAATAGTTCAGATAGAAACCTGGCATACATAGGCATTCTTAGGTAATTGCATCCAGAGAAAATAATAACTTTTAGATCATAAAATATATATTTTTAATAATATGGCAGTAAGTGTATCAAGTCACAGTGTATTTCCCAAGTAAAGCTACAGAGGAGGGTTTTTTTTGTGGGTTTGTTTTCTGGTTTTTTTTTCTTCTAATGGTACAGCATGAAATTGAGATTGCAAAACTGGTGCAGCTTGTGCTTACTCAAGACAAGCAACAGCTTGACAAAACAAATTTGCTCAAGCGTTTCATCTGCATGTGTAATGTTTTTCCAGGTCACTTAATGCAGAACACCTCCCAAGCTTTTGGAGGGAATGCAACTGCTGACACAGACTGTGTCCCCTGATATCTCTGTTACACCATGGGTAGGGTTATCTCCAGCATCAAGAAGGTGTCCTGACAAACAATCAGCTCCCAGTGCAAGGAGTGTGTGTGGGGGGGTGGAACATAAGGCACCACAACAGAATTTATTCAACTGACTTCAAAGTTTCATCCAATCTACTTCAGAAAGATAGGTTACACCTGGGACTGTGTGCATTTACATAGATTATTGTATAATCTAGAGAGACATTTCAGTCTTCCTTATCTCCCATTGTTCACCTCCTGTCTGTACAGTAGTTTGAAGTTATGGAGTGCGATGTAAGTGCTAAGTACTTGACTGATCACCTGTTACCAGAAACTGCCTGAATCTGTTCTAGAGAATGAAATGCCCTTTTCATTATCCTGAGAAATAAAAGACCTTCTCAGCCAAGAAGACATGGCTGGCACACTCAAGGTCACCACAAGAGCTGCAACTGCATTTTCACTTTGACCCTGAGAGAAACAAAAGCACAGCCAGTGATCCAAACCTGGACAGTGTGCTGAGCAAACTGTCCTGGGTGCAGACAGGCTGTGCCACGGCTGTGTGCTCTGTCCCAGCTCTGAACCAGCTGGGGCAGGGCTCTTTATCTCTCCACACCCACCCCTGCCCAGGCACAGATCTGCTGTCCATGGGCCATGCAGGGACTGATCCAATTCCATCATCCCATGGGAAATGCTGCACCANTCTGTGAAAACCAAGACACTGAAGCTCTGAATTAACCAGCATGTGACCATTCTGTTACTTTCCTACTTGGGTCATTTCCCCTTACCTGAAAGTCAGCAGCCCCAGTGCCTCTAGAGGGTCAGAGAATCTCCAGCTCCTCAGCAAGGCATACATCTCTGCCACAGTGGCTCGATCCCAGCTGGGGGCACTGCCCAGCACCAGAGGAAGGGAGCAGTTCTGATTATTGCAGGAGTAGCGATAAAACCACAAGATTCTTCTCTGTTGCTCTGAGAGTCTGGAAAAGAAGACCAGAAATTCAGCTTGAAATTAAAACCACCTGAAGCTTTGTGTAGCAAGAAACTTTATTGTTCAGAGGGGCCCAGTCACACAGCACACTGCTTTTCAGCTAAGTACATGTTTCCTTGGGGTAGGATATCATTTTCTGCAGACCAGCTTTTATAAGAAAAGTGATACTTATATTCTGGATCTGTCAGCCTCAGGTCATATAAAAATGAAGTGTCAAAAGACACACACACACACACATATATAATTATTTCACTTCTAAGCACTCTCAATTTTTTTTGTCTGCGGTCTCTATTGTTGGTGTTGTTTGTTTGTTTTTACTCATTGGGTATTTTTTGGCCAAGAAGGTTCAGTTGTCACTGGTTAAATTACTGCTATATTTGTCTGCTACAAATCCTCCCTAACTTTCGTAACTATACACACAACACTGCAAGTTACAGCTTTCATTCCTGCCCTTGCTTTGACTCTTTATTGCAGGTGTGTCTATTTTTAACATATTTGCTTTTAAAATAATGTTTAGGCACATCTATGCACATACATAAAAGCATGAGCACAGGTACATGCAGAGTGTGATTACCCCTCGTGCTGATATGAGTTTGGAAAAGGGAAGAAAAGCTTCCAGAAACTTCTATATTTGTTTGAAAAGTCAAGCCTGCCATGCTTTACTGTACTCACAAAAAAAAAAAAAAAGCAATATACCAGACTACTCACAGAGATATTAGATATCTAAATGTCATATTGATAAAATGGTCAATCATCACACCATATTTCACCATGGTGAGAAATGCCTCAGAATAATTTCTGCCTTATATCATCTGGTTTGTCAACAATTTGGATGTCTTTGCCTCATGCATATTAAATCTCAGGTTCTGACACATCAGAAAACAGAAAAATAAATTTCCCTGGAGAGACAAGCTCAGACAATGGCTTTAATTTGATATCAGAGCCTTCAAAAGCAAACTCTGGAAGAGCAAACAGATCCCTAGTTCATACAAATAATTACTCAAATCAAGAACATTTGTTTTCTTGGTCATATTTGACCAGGTTGGTGATGCATTTAGTCAATAGTATAACACAATTGTGACTTTAAACAAACCTAAATATTCCAGAATGAGGTGTGAGTGATCTAGTAGAAGGCAGTAAGTAAATAGTTTGCTTCCAGACAAGCATTTAATTATCCAGATGTGCAAACAGGGCTCAAAATCCAAGTGTTTACATTCTTTCCAAAGTTGTCTTCCTTCTATTTGAAATGTTTTGGGACATTCTTCACCAAAAAAAAAAAAAAAAAATCTTAGCCCCACTCTAACTGTCAAGATTGTGTCATTCACAGCTCATAGAAATGAGTCCCTTTGGCTCTGCAGGCGCTAGAGAACTTTCTTCCTTTGCAATTTTGAATTGCCAAGTGTTTAGGAACAGCAGCAGCACAAAGATGGGCATGTTTTTTTTCCTGAGTGAATGCTAATTTCTTCCCTTTAGGGGAAGAAGCTCATAAGTGTATGCAGAAGATTAACTTAACTGTGCTACCAATCCTGACTTTCAGTAATCAGTTCAGGAAAAGTCTCATTCTGGTAATGACTTCAAGAAACAACTCCAGAATTCACAGCATGTCTTCTGTGACAATAGATCGATGACTTTGTGATCATGTGAAAAAGTCACACACTGAAAAAGAGATAAAAGTAGACCTAAAACTTCATTGCCTGTCTGGTTATCTTATGCATTTGGATGACATTCTGCAGGACAGCTCAGCTAAAGGACCTCTTTTAAATGATAACTTTCAGCCGAGATTCCAGCTTTCAAGCAGCACCCTCCAAACCAGACAATCTGCCGTTCAGATTAAAGCAGCTAAAGCTTGCACTGAGCTTGCAAAAGGAGATAAGAAATCAATCCTTGTATCATGTTTTCTAAATAACAGATTTCTCCCTCTCACTTCACTCACAGGCAATGGCATTTTCTCTTCCCATGCTTTAAAGATTGGAGATGAAATTAAAGGGTGGGTGGGGTAGGAGTGTCTTAAGTTTTGATTTTAAGCTTCTCAGTTGTAACGAAAGCTTATATCAACATGTAATAAAACAGTGAAGATGGTAAAAATATTTCGCATACTACATATAGGATCTGAAGATTGTTATGCAAATAAGGGAATATCTTTGTCTCTAAAGGTTAGGATGCTGTTTAAACCTCTTTTTTGATAGAAGCTAAGTTTATGGGTTTTTAGGTAGTGATGTATTTAAATTTCCCTCAATATGAGATAGATATTAAATATATATAACCATCTGTTTAGCACAAATAAAACCACAATACCTCATAACCTAAATAACTTGGTAGTTTTCTGTTCAGGATTTGATTAATCCCTTTAGCTAAACAAAAAAAACAGCTCCTCTGAAGACTTTGTGAGCTGGTGGTGTTTTCTGGTGAGAGGGGGAAACAGCAAAAAATGGGTTTAAATGCTTCTGATCTGCTTTTGTTGTTCTCGTTTAGTGCTAAAGGAGAACAAGACAAAAGGCAAAAGGAGGAGAGAGCAGTAAAGAGAAAATGCAGATTTGTGTCCCCCAGCACGGATTTTCACTTTAAAGTTTCTCTACCATGGACAGAGTAGAAAAGAGATCTCCCACTATTCACCCAGCTGGAAACAGATCTTATCACACCCCATTACAGCAGGACTCCGGTGACCACTGGCAGGCAAACGAGATCCTTCCCAGGTAAGCGGCAGAAAGGAAAAGGGCAGCTGGAAGAGAGGGAGAAGCATGGTAGAAAGAAGGAAAACGACGAATGAAGGAAACAAAGAGGGCAGAAACCAGACTGCCACGATCCTGGCACTTTGGCCAAGCACCAGCTCGGTGCGTTTGTGGACCTTGAGGGTTTTTTTTTGTCTAGGTGTCAGCAGCTGGGGAGGGCAGGAAGATCTGGGTCCAGCTACTGGATATGCTAAGCACAGCTACTGGGGAAATAAAACTTTTGATAGTATATATAAAAAAGATATATATGTATGTGCATCTATTCCAGCAGCAGACTTGGATCCTGACCCTGCAGAGAGGAGGAACAGAATCTGGCAGTCTGTGCTGACAGTTTTGTGGCAGTGCTGGATTTACAATGCTACTGGATTCAACAACCTGTAAGAAAGATAACCATGCAGCTGTCTGGTTTTAACCACTGTTTCTTCCTTTCCTATTATTGGTTCAAGAATTTTCTGTCCCTCCACATATTCCCCCTGCTTTCAGTAGGAGGAACAGAAGGATCCTGACAGACTGAGGAAGGTTTCTTGTGTCTTCTGACCACAGACACCCACTTATTTCGAAGTCATATTTGAGGCTTGTAAGCCTGAAGCATCATCACAGAGTGATGCTGCCACAAAAAAGCTGCCTAGATTCATCTCTGTTTCCTATGGAAAAAAAAGAAAATAAGAAATCTTCAGGCATCATGGCAATAATGTGTTGAGATACAAATATGCTACAATTTTTTTAAGAGAAAGCATCTCATGAATGAGAAAGATTAAAAGAATTCCTCTGATAAAGATACAACAAAATTTACAAGGCTGACAGATTCCTCTGGATTACAAAATGCCAAAAAAATGGCATTGCTTCATTCAAACCCCAGACATGTTACCCTTCCCCTTGACAATTCATTTAGTAGACCAGCCTTGCCTGTAAGATAGGAGAACAAAACAAAGCAAACTGTGGGAAATCATGGGCCTACCACTGCCTTTCCTCCAAGGACCTGCAATTGAACTTTGCACAGCCTTAACTCCAAACTGGTGACTTTCAGTGCTCTCTTCCCTTCATATTCCCACAGAACTCAAAACTGTTGTATTATGGATATCACGGGATCTACTCTTTGCTGGTCCTGGGTAAAACCTATTAATGAACCTTTTATCCATGGATTTGTGTTTAGCCATCACACATGTGGTGTCGTTTAGCCTTCACAGCTTTGTGACAGCAGATTTTAAAAGCTCCCTGCTGACTGTCTAAAGAAGCACTTTATTCCACTTGTTGATAATTGACTTCCTACTTGTTTCATTGAATGCCTCTAAGTTCAAATACTGTAGGATTTGATGAGGCATTTACCTTGTCCATCACCATCATGATCTTACCAAAATTAACTGTACATACACAGACATCCTCTAGTCTTCTCTCCAAACTGTAGTCTCAGCCTCTTTAGCTTCATTTGGATAAAGAGCTGCTTAAGCCCTTTCATGATATTGTCGTCCCTCTCTGCACACTTTCCCCATCTGCTCTGTCCTTCCTGAGTCTTGAAGTCAAGAACCATGCAGCATTCTCAATAAAATGGACATCAAGGTTTTAAGCAGCAGAGAAACTGAATGTGCTGTCTTCTTTGACAAACTAATTTGTACTTAGCTGATTTCTTAAGGATCTTATTCCTTCTTACTGAAACCAAAATTTTGCCATGGTAATGGAGGTGACAGGCACTGGGGTTTGAAGTTCCTTAAATCACAATGAAGTGTATTTTGCAGGTGGAAATGTCACTGTGGCTCTTCATAATAAAGTACTGATGTCCCATTCACATTTTAAAACAGAATAACAAAACATCAAATCACAGATCCCGTGGTTAATAAAAGTTTTTTTAAAAATCAATTTCATGTGTCTTTGAAAAAGTTGAGTTAAACATAAAATAGAACAGAAAACTTCTCTTTCTTTAAAAATAAATGAATTTAGAATAATCCTCAAACTACTAACATAGAAATCAACACAGAAAAATCTTCTCAAAAGATACATCATATCCCACTGAGAGTGCTAAATTAAGTTATTTAGTTATTGCACAACTAATGCACCTTTTGACCTTTGATGGAGAATTAATTCACACAATTAACTGCCATTAGGATAATGGCTCTCAGTAAGCACCTGTGTTCCAAATTCCACTCTGATTATACCCAAAATTATTTTATGCAGTACATAATCCTAATTGCTAGTACAACATTCACATCGCAGAGAATATTAATCTACCTCAGTTCAGAGTGTGTTTTGTTCCACTTTGCCTTTATCCACCTTCTGTGAGAGCTTCTGTGAGATATTTCCTTCCTTGCTTATAACTTGAAACAGATCTTTCAAAATCTTTTTTTCAAAAGCCATTTCACAGCACCATCTGAAGTCTGAGTGTTTAATAACTAAAGGAGGCTAATTTGCAGAGAATTTAAGATGTTCTTGCTAATACTGATACAGAGCTACTGCATTACCTGAAAATCTTATGTTTTGAACAAAAATTAGTTTCTTGCCTCAAAGACATGAAAAGATCTAGCAATAGAAAGGGAAAAACAATCCTTTCTAAACTGGTAAAATACACTGTCACCTCCAGGGCCTTATTAGGCCCTGCTGTGATCTATTCCTTTATTTAGAGCTGTTACTCCCCAAATCAGTCACACCAGCTCCTTCAGAGGAAAATTTTTGTTTTAACAAATTGGATGCAATCAATTGTGATCGATAGGGTAGGTACAGCACAGCAAGAGCCAGCGGGGTTAGGTGGGGACAACTCACAGCAAGAGAGAATGCTTCTGTGAAAGTCTTCCAATGTGCTTCAGGCACTCTTGGGTTGGCTCTACAACATCACCTCTTCTTTCTTCAGGTTCAGGTTTAATGAACTCCAAGTCAGTTTCTGGGAAGTCAATCTTTATATAAAAAACAAACAAACAAACAAAAAAAAAAAAAACCAAAAAAAAAACCAGAAAGGAAAAAGAAGAAGAAGAAGAAGAAAGTCAGCCAGATTTTAGCAATGTATAATCTCCAGTAGAAATGTCAATAAATAGGATTTGTACAGGGAGTAGACAAAAGTATGACAATAACAACAAAACAAAAAAAAAGGGAGGGGGTAATAATCATTTGAGGATGCTCACTATATTTAATATGTTACTTAAACATGTTAGTGATAAATTCCATCCACAGGAATCAGTGGAACCTGACTTTCCTCAGAGAATTTAATCCGCCATATTACAATTTTATTAGAACTGCATGAGCTCAAAACTGAAGCACTTTCTTGCTTATTTCCTGCTTTCTTTTTTTTCTTTAAATGAGATGGCTCTCAAATGGAATACAGCATCTACTGATTTTCTATTCTTACACATGCCTGTCAGAAATTAAGCATAATGCTTTTTAAGATACAGAGAAAGTAAACATTCAATTAAAACTACAAAGCTTGAGGTACTTGATAATATGAGTAGACTTATGTGAAAATTCAGATTGTTCTTCAAAATTCATCTCAATTTGCATCCAGCTTTGGTCTCTTAACACACACCAAAATGTCTTATCTATATCTCATTTTTAATGTAAGTGTTTGATATGCATCACTCTTCTAAAAATAACAAATATAGTCATTATAAAACACTCAGCTACATCACATGGATGATCTTTAAGGTCTCTTCCAACCTGAGCCTGGATTTTCTATGAAAATTATATATTTATAGCATTTCTGTTATAATGTTCACAAATTGTGATACTGCTATATGGCTGGGAATAACTAGAGTGGGGGCAGAATGAGAAATCCCATTTAATTTCTTTCAGTAGATACAAATTAATAGCCATTTACTGTCTCAACTTCCCTGAATTATTAATAGGGGGAGCTATTTTAAGGCATGGTCTTCGACTGAACTCCTCAGCCTGGAAAATCCCCATTTGCTTGTCTATTCAAACAAGGCTATTTTTAGGCCAGGCTCATTTATCTGTATTATCTGCTTTTACATTTCACTTGCTAAGAGACATTAGGATTTTTAACAGAGAAAACAACTGGCTTTGTCCTTGAAATACCCAGCTGCCAACTCAGCCTGGAAAGGTGACAAAATTCCACTTGGACCTGATGCATTTCTTCGAGCGGCCGCGGTGGAAATCGGATTTTGAGTTCGGGAGGTCTCGCTGAGCTGGGGGATGGGGAACACCCCTTCTTCCCTGCACTTTGCTAGAAAACAAGCCTTTGCTTTGTTTTCTGGCCTTCTCACCTGCAGTGTGACCGCGGTTGGTGTCTCGGGGCTGCGGATGCCCGCGGTGATGGTGGCTGTGGGGAGGGTGCTGTGCAGCGCGGCGCTGAGCAGCACGGCTCCGCGGATGAGCCTCCTGCAAGGAGAGAAACGCTGCACTGGCAACGCTGGAACCCCACTGCAGAGCTTGAAAGACAACCAAAAGGAAGCAAAAACCCCTCTATCTTTATTGACTGGCTGTCTTAGGCTGCAATGCAAGATGGAACCCGAAGTGTGTATTCTATTGCCACCCATTAAAAGCAGGTGGGATAATTTTCTTCTCTCTTCCCTGATCCGTCCTCCCTCCACCTCCCACCTCCTGTTCATGGGCCATTGATCTCACTGCAAGGCTGATAAAATTCCATCATCCCGCTGGGAGATGCTCAGTCCAGTAGAAGGAGCCAATCATTCCTACCTGGATATAATCTGAGATTTGGAATACCACAGTCAGCCTCTTCCACTGGATTCCCAGAGGAGCAGCTTTCCTTCCCACTGGATGCCCAGAGAAAGACCAGACCCATCTACAGCACCACTGGACCTTCAGAGGAAAACTATGCCCTTCTCCAGGATCCCTGCTCCAACAGATCTGTGTTTGGCACTGCAGGAGGGCTGCAGCCACCTTTTAATCAGACTGATACCAACACCCTGACTGACAGGGAGTCAGGTTGTATTCTGACTCTGACAGTGTTTTAGTACTACTGCATTTTATTTTAATTTTCCTATTAAGTTTTAGTTTGGTTTTATTGTTTTTTGGAGATTTTTTTTTTTTACATACTACAAGAGAACTGCTATTCCCATCCTCATATCTTTGCCTCATATCTTTGCCTTTGAGAGCCCCTTAATTTCAAAATTATAATAATTCTGGGGGAGGGGGTTTACATTTTCCATTCCAAGGGAGGCTCCTGCCTTCCTTAGCAGACATTTTTGTCTTTTCAAACCAAGACACTAGTACAAATCTGACCTCAACCAATGGAGGTTGCATCCTGATGGCCTCACTGCCACAGCAGCATCTCTGCATTTGCAGGGCTCATGAAAAAAATCACTCTGCCAAGACATTCTGAGTCTGCTCTGCACTTTACCACCAGCTTCTTGTGTGACAGGGGCTGCCCTTTAAGCCAGGTATAAAATAAGGAAAAATACAATATTTCTGTCTCAAGATTTAATTTTGAGGGCAAATATGGTAGAGACTGTGAAGCATCGATACACTGTAAAAGGTGGAGGGCAGCATATTTATTCCACAAAAAGAAGAAACTCATGGCTATCTACTGAATCCATGAGGGATCCTTGCTGATTTTATGTATAGGTGGCAGGGAGGGGGAAATATGATATGAGAGTCTCCAAAGAGCTGCTTGAGTGGGATAGCTTGTACCACATGTGCCACGTAGAATTTTTGGAGAGATGAAAGGTTATGGTCTGAAGTACCAGTCTGAGCACTACACCTACGAGAAAGTCTTATCAGTAAAAGACACATGCATGTGGCCTGCTGATAAGAAACCCTGCCTGATTTGGCAGGTCAGCACAATTCAGTCTAGAGAACTTGAACAAAATCAGAAAATCTGGGTGTAAATACTCAGAATAACAAACCAACTCCAATTTAGGTTGCAGGACCTGAATAGAGGAAGATACAACACACTTGGGCTTACCCCTTAATTTGTCCATATCTTAATGAGTAGTGAGGTTAGAAATTTGATTATGTTCAGCATCTCTTCTTTTACTGACAAATTATTTTCATTAAGATATTTTAAAAACATTGCTCAGTCGAAACAATGGACAGAATCACTAGATATTACAGCAGCAAGAGCCAGCCAGGTAAATGAGATCTGAATGCCTGCCTTTCACCTGAGAGGAAGATGTTAGAGGCACAAGAGACACCAGATGGACTATTTGATCCCAGCATGAGTTTGCAACATTGCTGTAAAGAACGTATCTTTTGAATTGCAAATGGAAATAAATTGCTTAAAGTCACCTGAAGAAGATTTAAGAAACTCCCACAAAGTGACTGCTATAGTCAACAGAAATGAGTATAAACCTAATTCAGGACTAATTTTTCTTCTCCACTTCTCAAGCTGTTTGTGTTGTTAGCACAGACATTTTATTTTATTTTATTGTGAGAGCAGAGCTCAGGAGGATTAAAGACTGTTATTTTCTGAAGTTTTTTTGCACCTGTAGGTGCATTTGCAGGGGAACAGAGGCAGAAAAAGAGCTGAGATATGAATGCGATAGCACTTGGGAGAAAAGCAATTGTGTGATATGAAGTCTTTCTCATTTAGGTAATTGATGTGAATGAGGAAGTGATCAATGGTGATTCAAAGAGGTTTTCCTGTGATGTGTGCTCAGATGACCTTTAATAAATGTGTTGCATCTCTTCAACTAATCCTTTGTTGACAAAGATTTACATCATAATTTGAACTAACTGGCACTTTTGTTAGAAGGGAGAGGAATAGCTGAGAATAAATGAACATGAAAACTAAATTACTCTTTGGAGCTCTCATTACTGCTAATCACTTTCATACTGTGCTCTGAAACTATGGAGGCTGTTAAAAAAATAATACATACAGTGGATTTTTTAATTTTTTTTTTTCTGAGAAACCTGTGAAGACAAATATAAGTGGTATAGACCTCAGGTGCTGTAGATGTGTTTGAGACCTTTCCCAAGCTCATTATTTCAACTCATTTACACCTAGAACCTAGATGTGTATAAAGCCTGTCCAGGAAGACAAAGAAGAATCTTTGAAGGCAGATTGCCTTCTCAGAGATAAAGAAAATTTAATAAGTGAGCAAAAGTCATGCAAAAAAAGCAAAGCAAACCAAAGAATTAATTCATTTTTTTCCCATGGACAGGCAGGTGTTCAGCCATCTCCAGAAGAGCAGGGGCCCATCTCAGGTGACAGTGACTTGGGAAAACAAATTAATCTGACCCCAGCCCAAACCAGCACGCCCAGCAAACTTTGGGGCACTACAAGCACAGTCAATATTCGCCAGAACAGTCAGATTTTGGACACAGAAATGGAACAGCAGCAGGGGTCAAGTGGATGAATGAAACGGGAAAAATGTGTCATTTTTAGAAGAAGGAAGCAGGTGAGAGGACAGGATCCATTCAGAAAATGAAGGAATTAGCAATTACTTTCACAAAATAACTTTACTCTCAAGCAGATCAGAAAGTGAATATTCTGCTGTGTGCCTACTGCCATTTCACATTTATTTTGGAATTACACAAATTCCCTTCTCTTGTTTATTACTGGAGATAAAATAAAACTTCCCCTTGCTACAGAAAACAGTGCAGCTACTTAAAGGCAGCCAAGTTATCCCAACTTGATAAAGTCTTCCTCATGCCCTGAATCTCATGCCAGACTTCCCTCACCACGCCCTGCAAATATTTTGCTGCTTGCTCTGTCTGATTTGGAAATACCAAAATAAATTGTGGTAAAATCAGTGGAGACAGAGCAATGGGAACTGTGGGGGTCATTGCAACTCCCTAGTTGCCCCAAAATTATGGATTTCCACTTTGATAATCAGCTCTGAATCACTAAACTGCTCAGCCCAAGAGACAAATGCAGGTTCTGATGTGAAGGAATGGAAGGTGGGCACACAGGCTTCCAAACACTTTCTGAACTGCCTCTGGCATCTAATGAGACTTCTTGACACACATGCACCATCAAAGGTTCTGCTAGCACTCATTTAGGGCTGCTGGCTAAAGTTAAAAAAAAAAAAAAGAAAAAAATTATATATAATACCCATGTATATATACAAAATGAAGCTGACAAGGCTGAGAAAAGCAGAATATGATGGCTCACCTACTGGGCAAGCAGGCAGCCACACTCATTATCACCGTGCTCATCAACAAATGTATCTAACATTAGAGTAGGGCTGCTGCTCTGGCTGAATAAACTGGGAAAATTAGGGTAAAGTACTGTGGAAAAATACTGCAAGCATTCCCAAAGCTGATACTATGAGTCTCAGAAGTTCAGAGTTGAGGTTAAGTTTAAAGGAAATGCAAAGCTGTTAAAATATATAAAATAACCCTCCCTGTATCTTATGACCCAAGGAGTCTTAATTCTGCATTGGAATGATACTGTAAAAGAACTCCTTCATTTTAATTACAAATACTACAGAGTTCTAGAAAATTCAAAATAGAGGCAATTTTCAGCTGCAAAGCAGTGCTAAATATGCTGCAGACATTTATAAGGACCATGGCCTCCATCCCTACAATTTCTAGTTTAAATAACTTCCCTAAATTTGCAGGATAAATTTGTAAGTGATAATTACATCGAGTGCAAAATTAACAGGTTATTCCAGACTTTTGGAAAAAAAAAATAAAAATTGTGTTTATGTTCCTGATTACTTTGTAATTTTTTGTTCCAGAAATATAAACTCAAAAAATTAGCTTACAAGCAATGATTTTAGAGTAAACAACTCAATTTAGGCAACTCTTGGAGAATACTTTCAGGAAGTCAGTTTGATAAGCAAGAGTCCCAACACATGTTTGGCTAAGACTGCAGTGCATATCCAGCAGCTAATCATGTTATAAATCTGCAAACTGCAAGAAAACTGTCAGAAGAGTGAAAGATAACACTAGAATTCAGGAAATAATGTAAATAAAGCAAATTTAAAGTTTGCTAATCATCTGTTCACTGACAAGTCTTTAGCAACAACAGAAACCCTAAAGCTGGCCAAATTCTTGAGGATTTTTAGATATTGTGTGGTTTCAAAATGGGTCAAGGAGATGAAGTTGCAATATAAAATAATATGCTTTAAATAAAGATCTAGATTTGTTTCCTTATAGATAAATAAATAAATAAATATACTTAACATAGAGTCTGATTAGTAATTTTTTAGATGAGAATGTAAGTGGTAAACTCTCAGCAAATAATTACAGGCCTTTGATCTGGCAAGAGACTTTAACATGGTCGTGCCCAAAAGCATGAGAAACTTCACACCCCTTGAACCAGATGAAAAGAATTTGTATACTTATTGAAATAAGTTCACGGTCAAATTAAACTTAAAGCATTAAAATACAAAGAAGAGATGCAACCATAAAATGAAAATAATTATTTGGGAAGAGAAATTAGATATAACATTTACAAAGAGGAGCAAATTCAGAGACTTTTAAATTAGTGTTCTTTTGCCCTAACAGATGAAGATTCTAAGTAATACCTGTGAATAACACAAAAGTGGTTTTTTTTCCCCCTTCTCTCTTTAACATAAGCCAAATAACTTTGAATAGAATTTTTGTGGTTTTAATCACACAATGATATAAGACAACAGAAATGTGGAACAGTATTTCAAAATGAATGTTTGACATTTATTTCCTTTTTTCCAATGTTTAACAAAACAATCTTTTTTTTAATTATTTTTTTGTCAAGCATCTGAATAGGAAAAGAGGAGCCACACTCTGTCCTTATCTTCACTGACCCTGAGAAAAGACCAACTGGGACAAGGATTTGAACCAGGATGTTTTTGATGACCCAGGCAAATACCTCAGGGCAGCTGGCTTTTTCAAAGAGCTTATTTCTGTCCTTTCCCCAGTAAATTAAATTCTAGACATAAGAATGTTAAGACTTTTTTAGCACTCAAATTCGCCTCTGAGGAAAGTTTTATTTTGAGAAAGTGTTATTTTCCATGCTAGAAATGTTTTGTCAAAGATTTTCTGGTCAGATTTCTTTAATCTCTTTTTACACATTTACAGAGTTTGTTATTTAAAAACCCTAATACCATAATCTTTGCAGTAATACAAGGTGCTCTTGGCATATTAGCATGACACTGGAGGTACAAATCTTTTCTTGGTACACATTTCCAAGTTCAGAAGGACTCTATGGAAATGAATCTGGAAGTTTAGTTGCATTCCAGCAGCAAGGGGAGTTTCAGGGCAATTCTTATTTTCAAACCAGTCTGTCTATCACCTGAAATCACAGAATGATAATCCTATGGAGCTGTGGTTGGCCAAAGGAGAAAAAGGCATCTAGGCTTCTTTGTGGTTGTAATTGCTGTAATTGTAAATGACACAGCTGTCAGATTAGGGGGTGTTGAACATGCTATTCCTAAATCATCCCTGCAACAACTCCACCTTGATTTCTGCTTTGAAGGGTCATTTCAGCAGTGATCTCTACAATTACACAGCAAATGAAAGGAAAGTAGCCCTCCATCCCCTTCACCGCGCTGATTGTGTGTTCCAGGAAAGAATGGAGCCATTTTTCAATCAAATGTTTGAAACCATCAGGGTGGTGTGGGGATCTACCTGCTGAAAAATCAATGTGCTTGCTCTGATGGCATACATGAAAAAATGTACCTCACAGGCAGATGAGGGCTTTCAAGCCTTCAGTCATTCCTTTTGGACTTGAATGTGGGAAGGAAAAAAAAAAAACAAAAAAAAAACCCCAAACCTCCAGAGCAACACAGATCCTCGAGAACAGAATTCTCACCTTTAGAGGTAAATGGGATAAGTGTTCCCTCATTAAATTATCATGCCTCTAACTTATTTCATGCTTTCTTTAAAAAAAATATAAACAACAGAAGAGTGAAGTGCCCTTCTTAAGATTAACTATGAAAGAAAAGTCATTGAATAAATTGCCCCAGAAATCCTTGCAGCAGAGATTTGATTCATGCTTTTTTTTTTCCTTCTTTCAACCTAAGTGCTCTCACAAAAGAGCAGAATAGCCTTGAATTTTCTCTGAAAAGATGGAAAAAACATCTAGCTCAGTGCAAATTATTCCCTACACCTCTCAGATTAAAAGTTCAGGGAAACACAAAGGTCTTTCAAATGCAGCAAATTAATACTTGAAATCAGACGTTTTGTTTTCTTTTGTTTTAAATGATGATTGCCACCATATAGAGAAGATAAGGAAAGAACTTTAGCTTAGAGGTGGATGCTAAAGCAGAAACTCGGGGGACTTGAACAAATCCCTCTATTGCACAGAGGGGATGGCAATGGGAATAGGGGTGTGGAATCTAAGTAAAAAAATTCTTATCATTGCAAAGACTCAGTCTAAGTTCAGATGTCTCAGTGCTACTGAAACATATTTGGAGCACTGCAGAAAATATACCTTGGATCTTTGTTTATACATCGCTGCAGAGACATTCAAACTACAAACAGCTTTAAGCTCACTGTTACGACATGTACTGTGCAGAAAAGTGGTTGGAAAAGAGAAGAAAGCTTCTAAAGTGGTGTGGGGAGTGAAAAGTGCTCACTAGGGTCACCACTAGAGTGTCTCAATTTAAGCAGAATGAATGTGAGAACAATAAAAATAATATAAAAAAGAAAATAACTGAAACACAACCATTGTGAAGAAGAAAGAAAGATTTGGCAGAGCTACAGGAAAGGGGTTTTCAACAGGCCCAGGGAAACTTATCCTGGGTGTAAACAGTCACCTAGACCAAGAAAAGTGAGTGAGGGAAGGAAAAAAGGAGAGGGGAAAGGAAAGGAGAGGGGAAAGAAAAGGAGAGGGGAAAGGAAGGGAAAAGGAGAAAGGAGAAGAAAAAGGAAAGGAGAAGACCTGTGGATGGGACTCTTCCTGGCACATCAAAAACACATAATTGGAAGTGACCCTCCCAGTTCTATTCCAAGAGGTGCTGAAATGAGCAATTTTGTCTTTTTATATTTCTCCCTGGTTGAGTGCAACACTATTCGAGAATGGTCCATCCTTGAAGTCATACAAAATTGAACTTACTCTTTTACATACAGCGGGGAGCATGCCCAAGCAAGCACTTCTGTATTTTTAGAGGCACTGTTTACTCCCAGTAGTTTTATTGTCAGCATAGTTTCCCTTGGAAGAGCCTTTATTCGTAGGGGGAAGTTGACCCTAAAAGAAAATCAGAAAAGGGGAAAATAAAAGTTTAAAAATTCAAGCATTGTTACAACAAGTGGGTTCTTCCTACATTTTTCTAGATGCTCTAACACATGTATTGAGATATAAATTACAGAAGTTGCACTCTGAAGGAAAATGCAACTGACAGATCTCTTCAATACATTGATGAGTTTTGGCAGCCATTAACCTGAGTCGCAGCATTTGAGAAGAGGCAGACAAAAACTCATTTACTTCACTGATAACTACTAGAGCTGGCAAAGGCAGGAAAAGCTTAATTAAACTTTGCTTTGGAATTACCTTATCAATGAAAGGCTACTTCAGAATAAGCAACCCATTAAGGTCAAACGGTATAGGAGCAGATATTGGCTGTCTTGCATCTTCAGAGGAAAACACCACTTAAAAAACCAAGAGTTGCTCCTGAGTATGATAATCATTCTCTTTTTCAGGTGTGCTTTGGTGGTGTGATAATCCTTAACCACAACTTAAAGGCAGATGTTGCCTTAACAGCAATGAAAATTCACATTTTTAAGTGAGAAAATTCAGTTTTCGTCGATATTCGTCTTGACTTTGCATTGAATGTTAGCTTGCTTGGTCATTCAGCTCATTTATGCAGTCTATGAAAATTGATCAAAAATCATACCTTAAAATTATTCCAATAAACTGGATAGTTTCCTGCTGTATGGAAAGATCACACGTGCAATTACCCTCATGTGTGCATGTCTGCATTTTCTTTTTCCTGAAGAGATAATTTTCTAGCCTTTTCCATGTATATTCAGCGGAAGCTTGAATTTCTCAAGTGGAGAGTAAAATTAATTACATTTTTTTTTCTGTATAAACAAAATCAATATAAGGAGCTAGGAGCTGAAAGGATTATTCCACATTGATAATATAATCGTTAAGAAAACAAAAGATCTGCATAAAGTGGAGATTAAGAAAACAGTCTAAATATAAATCTGAGTAAAAAGAGTGACAGAAGAATGCAACTCAGCGTTTTTTAAAAGATATGGTCACATTTAAACAGCAAGCAAAAGTAGAAACTGCCTTTAAGAAGTATATTAGCCTGTAAAACATAGGAATTATGGGTACTAGAAGTAAAACATGGTAATAGTAAAAGGAAAAATCAGCATAAGATTTTGCTCCCAGCTCCAAATCTATCAAATTTCTATTGAATTTGAGAAAGTTTCCTTGAATGCGCTGAGGAGCTACTGAAGGAAAGTAGATTGGTTTCAGCTGAAAATCTGACGACTCCAAATTAGCATTAATGTCAAAATTTCAGATCATCAGTCTTCCAACATTTGGAAATTATGCAAATTTCCACACCTCCCTCTTTGGATAACAAAGCAAGACAGCCATTTCCCACTCTTTCTGATTACCATGAACAGAATTGAGAAGCAATTCTCAGCTGTCTTCCCACGTGTCCCTATTTATAGCTTTCAAGTTTGCTTTCCCTGTCTCAAGCACTCTTCCTTACTCATAATTAGCTAGAAACAGTTATTGGGAAACTGAACTGGTTTACCTGCTAAAAATAACTTGTTCTTTCTTTTGCACAGAGACGCCAACAACACTTGTTACATAGAAATGCTTGACAGAGTTAACTTTAAAGAACAATTAATGCTTTGAAGAGAGAATGATGAAAAATCAAGACATGCATTTTGATGTGCAGACAATTGTCAACACTCTGTCTGAACCTGGGGCAGTGAAGAAAAACTCTCAGTATCATCAGTGCAGAAAGAAAATCCTTGCCAGAGTGTCCCTAGGCTACTTCTAGCAGGAAAAGAGCCTGGAAACTCTGACAAATTACACATCCCAAGAGTGAAAATATGGGCCAAGGAGCACCAAAATTTCCCTTCTGGAGACATGTGATACACAAAGAAGAGGAACATCTGTATTGTTGTTAAGAACTTTAATTAATGACTGTCTGGTCTCACCCTTTGTGACTTTAGGAGGGTGAGAGCCAAGTGGGTGATGAAGGAGAAAATAAGGAGAAGGAGAAATAATATTTCTGGCCAGAAATATGACAAAGGAGCAGCTCACTGAGAAGGTGCCATCCACAAATATCAGATAAAGCTGTTTCCTGAAAGCACTCAACACGGAGGAGCTCTGGGGGCAAGCCAGGCTGTGCCCTGAGAGAATGGAAACAAAACAGACAAGCCAAACAAAATACGGAGAAGGGGGAAACCCAGCGCCAAGAAAGGATCTGAGGTGATGAATGGCAGGCTAATGGTAATTCCATACTTCGTGTCTGTAGGGTCAACATAAGCTATGAAGGATGGAAAAAGAGGAGATGGTGAAATAAACACACTGAGAGCAACCAGCTAAGACCAAAGGAAATAGCTAAGAGATCTCAGCCACTGAGAAATGGAACTGATCAGAAAATGGGAGTGGGAAATTTGGATTTTGCACATTATAAGCTAAATGGTACCATCCTGTTAGGACTCTGCACCCAGAAGACAATCACACTTTCCAAAGGTAATGTACAAGTTCTAAAGCAAAACTGTGTTCTCAAAGAAGAGAAACAGAAGAAACACTACACAACACAACCTCCTTAGGTATTGAATTATTCCCATTGTTTCTGAGAACATTCTGGGGAAGATTAAATATGATATCAGCCTTAACAGAAGCTCACATTTATATGTAAGAACCCATTGAGTTAAAGTTCAGATACTGCCTGATTAAAGCACTTGGAAATAGAACTAAATTCATGAAAATCAGCACATAAAGCAAGCCTTGTGTTGGGCAGATTCTCTCTACCTGTATTCCAAATCACCAAACATTACTTGCCTTTTTTTTTTCTCCCTGTTCAAATCAATCCTAAAGGAAGATCAGAACTCATTTTGAGTTTATTTTATGGCCTGAACGATCCATAGCTATATAGACAATATCTAGACGACTTCCTTATGTACTAGATGCTCTTCCTGGTGGATTTTTGGCACATGCATTTTTAACAGCTGTGATCAATTTCTCTGGGCAACATGTGCCAGGGTCTCACCACCCTCAGAGAAAAAAAATTTCTTACTAACATCTAATCTAAACCGACCCCACATTTAAGGCTGCTAGCTGATTTTAAATGCTCACCTGGCATCTGTATTTTGACTCAAAAAGAGCATTATTTCACAAACCTCAGGTCTGGGTACATGTTAAACATACAAAAATAGTGGCATGGTTCCCCAGAACCATCTGGTTCCCCAGATTCTCAGCCTGGACACCTCAGGACAAGGGGTTCAAGAAACCTCCCCTCATGTATTGAGACTTAAAAACATCTAGATCAATCACTTGGAGGCAGAAAATATGTGAATACCTTTAACTTTTGAGGGAAAAATTCAAAATCCTGCCAGAGAGAAATAATTTTCAAGTTTTTACTTTTGAATCTATTTGAAATTGATTTTTTTTAAAATCAAGCAACAATAAAAAGTAAAAAAGGTGTTACAAACTGATGCTATTATGTTTCACACACTTCTAGATTTGACATTAAGAGCCTCTTACAGACATCTGTGACCTATGAAAGGATTTGGTCTGCATATTTAATTTCTTCTTTTTTCCAATAAGCTTTTGAATGAAATTGTGCACATTTAATAATGAGTTTCAAGGGAGAGGTTTCAATGGAAAGCCTGAAGCTTCAGTCTGCTTGCTTTACACTTCCATAAAATGGAAGAGCAGAATTTCTGCTTCAGTTATGTTAAAAATTTACTTATATTCTATCTTTTCTTTTAGGAAAAGTTTTGTACAATCCATTCCAGAAAGGCAATAGCCAATTTCAGAAGCCAATACTGCTCATAAGAAACACAATCCTCCTCATACACTTCAGTGGTATCTGCCTATATGTGCCATAAGAAACTGCTTGACCAAAAACTTGGACAAGGTGGAAAATCCTACAGAGGAAAAGGGAATGACCTGACTTTTTGAACACAAGAACAGCAGCTACTTTCCAATCATGCAGAAGACTTGAGGGTTATGTACTTAAATGCTATGGACACAACTGAGGCACCAAAGCAGATGTGAAGCCCTAAAATAATTTAATTATTTTGATACTTAGCAGAAGTGCACCCGTTTTGTTTCTTAACCATACACAGACATTAATCTTTCTATATCTTTCCACTAAAATAAATGTGTTTGACATAAAAATGCCCTTCTTCCCTCTGACCAGTTTGAAACTAGGGTGTGTCTCAGAAAAAGGGTAACAGAAGTTATAAATTACACTCTGTATTCAACCGTAATTTAAAAAAAAATACACAAAACAAAAACAAACAAAAATAAAACAAAACCAAAAAAACCTTCTTCAGGCTTGTGGCCTTTGTTGAATTCAAATGTAATCAAGTTGCTTCCAGGTTTACAAAAGAGTAAACAGTGATGCAAAACATCAACAATTTCAAAGATTGTAAATATAAATGTCATTCTCAAGAAGCTGAAAGAATTCTATATCATCACCAAATCATGGAAACAGAAGTGTATTTCTCTCTCATCTATTGCAAATATGCTTTTCTTATGCCATTGTCTTAAATGAATGCTGCTTGAGTGTGAGACACACTCAACAGGCAACCTTGACCCTAAAACTCCAGTCTCAAATTAAGGTCCCCATTGTAAAACTGCAGATCTTTTTATAAAATCACCCAAAACCAAACAACAAATAACCAAATAAAATAGCCCCCCAAAAATTAAACAAGGAAAAAGAACAAATAAAACCCCAACCTAACAACCCCAACAGCCTTGTTTGACAAAAAAAAAAAAAACCCAAAAAACCAAAACAAAACCAGAAAAAACCAACCAAACAAACAAAACCAACCAAACAAAACCAAACAAACTTGAAGAAATGTTGCAATAGGTTCTCAAGCTGGATTGCAGATGTACTAAATCTAATCTACTAATTGGCTCAGAAGAACATCCATTAAAAAAAGCTGTGTGTTTGTTTTGTCTTTTTGTTTGTTTTGTCTTTTTGTTAGTCCTTTTTAAAATTAATATCAGATGTGTAATATCTGTCAGACAAACATCTATCAAAGACAGACCAAAACTTACTTCTCATGCCAGTCCGCCAGGAAAA
>VWZN01012198.1:33035-58971 GCA_013396955.1 Regulus satrapa
TATATATATATATAACACATTATGTTAACCACCAAGGCACTTATGTAAATCCAACCTTACAGGAGAAAATAAATTATAATACTTCATATCATATTAATGTGTGTGTGGAGAGGTTTTTTAAGGTGGCTTTTTTGGTTTTGTTTTTTTTTTTTTTCCTTAAAGTTCAGAATTAAAAACAAGTCTTAAAGATTTCTGGATTATGTTGCATGTTTTTAACATTTTATTTTTTCCCCCCATGATGGCAGTGAATGAAAATTTGGACATAAGTGAAGTGTTGGTACTTGCTCATCACAGAGTCACCCACCTGGAGAACTGCATCCCAAGGGAATATATAAATTTTTTACAGCAGAAGCATTAAAGCCCTCTGTGTTTGCCTTCAGAAAGTGAACTGAGCAGCTTCAGAGCGAAATTCAGGTCTGGGAATATCTCTTGTTTTACATTCCTCTTACTGAAGTATTTTAAAAAATTAGTCAAAATAGATTATAAATAACTAATGTTCCTAATTAGTCTTGTAACTTCCAGATCTTCCTGCCAGGCTCAGCTTTAGACCTCGTTCTGGACAAGAATGATGAATATGGGTGAGGAGGAAATCTGAGGCAGTCTCAGACTGAAGGTGCCTGACTTTGCCATATTTATAAGAATGATGGTTTATCTCTCCTAGACATTATAATATATTCCATAATTGTGTAGCAGATTTGGCTTTTATTTTCTCTCTCTCTCTCTCTCTCTCTCTCTTTTTTAATATATATTGAAGGGAAATTATCTGTAGTCTGCAGTACCTACTCAGAGAAGGAAAAATTACCTTGTAGAACTAGGAAATACTTCCCCTAGAGTCTAAACTTCACAAAGACTTGGAGGATAGTTCAGAAAATAAAAGCTTTCAATAAGATCAAAAATATTAAGTTCTGCTATTTAAACAAAAGTACCGGTACATGATATAATGTGTGTTATAATGTGTATACTTTCTTAGAGAATACAATTTATGCATTTTACATTTGTAGGAATACAGACATGTTAAAATACATTGGAAAGGGAACATGAGATCCATGACACCGCCAGCATGAATTCATGCAGTGCAGAAAAACAACAACAGGGAACATGCATGCAAACAATGTCATAAAAGAACTTGAATAAATGAAGGGTTAGGGCTGCAGTTCATGCTAAGAAAGTCCATGCTGGTTACAAATATTGGAAAGACTGGAAAGGGAGATGAGGAGGAAGAAAGATTCTCATTTTTATGTGCTCAAAGTCATCAATGGCCTTCAAACCACTCAAATATCTTCAAATGGCCATCAAAGAGAAGCCCTAAGACCCAGTTCTGTGGCCTGGCCTCAAGGCCTAAAAAACGTAGTAGGAACATTGTTTGCATTTGTAGGAAAAATAAGATAGAGCCACTTAGGGGAATAAGATAAAGTTATGTATGTAGAATATTTTTTGCATTTATCTATTAAGACACAACAGATAGAATCATACACCTAAATAGATAAAAATTATGTGTAAATAAGTGTAAGGACTGGCAGTGCTTTTCATACTTTAGAACTGAGTTTGGATAGGTGTAGAAAGCACGGTTAGAATCCTGGTTTTAGTTGATTGGTCAATTTATGAATAGAATCCCCTGCACTGGGGTGAGAGGTGTGAATGGAGGGAGAAGAGCAGGCTGGATCTGAGGATGAGGATGAAGAGGAAGATCATCACATGCAACAGGAAAAGAAAGAAGAAAGACAGAACTGCTGATGGACTTCAGCCAAGTGAGACCCCCTGGCAGGACCTCTGCCCGACAGGACTCTGTGCCAGGAGGCTTCAGCACGGACTTCAACAACTGAGAACTGCCTACAGAGGAATGCCTGACTACAGTAAATGGCCTCACAGAAAATAATGACTGCCACTGCCTCTTTGGAGACCTAAACCCATTCCAAACCTCGGCACGAGCCCTCGCTGGGCCTCGTCCTACCTGCTCACCCAGGCTTCGGGGATGTTATGGGCAGCACAGACAGTGAAGCTCAGCTGGGAATTCAGGCTGATGCCCGTGCAGAGAGGGCTCTTAGGTATGCTGGCAAGCTGAAAATTCACATCAAAGCTGCTGCTGTAGACGTGGATGAGACGGGAGATGGCCATGGAGAGCTCAGTCACAGCAGCCTCTATTAACACTGAGAGGAATAAATAAAGGTTAGCAATAGGTCATTTAGGAAGAACTATATTTATCCTAAACCATCAGTTAGGGCTTTGAAATGCTTCCTAATAAAATTTAATTAAAATGACATAACCTACAACTGAAGCCAATTAGCCATCTGTGCTTCTGAAACCAGCCTTAGCTCATTTCTGGTGTGTCATTAACAGACTTTCATTGCAGTGCTTTCAAATTAAGGCAATTTCAACTTAAGGCATTTTCAAAGTAAGCATTTTTAACTACAGCAAGCTACTGTGTACCTCAGATATGTCATTTCAGCCTTTGAATTTTTTTTGTGCTGGAAGGATTTTTATTAAGTAGGTATTCTGTCATTTCAGCAGCTAAGTTGCTACTTACTTCAAGGGAACTGGCAAGGCAGCAGTAGAAGGGAGAGAAGGCATTGGTTAAGTTTTAAGATTATAAAGCTGTTGCAACTGTAAGTAAATAATTAATAAAATACATAAAACAGGCAGCCACAATCAGAAAAAAAGTCAGCATTCAGGTGGTCATGGGTTGGTGACAATATTACACAAAATTGGACACTGAAATACAGATCTATACAAATAGATATGAAATGCAGGGTGTACCCTAACTTATGCCACACCTATATTTATGTCGTTCTCTCTGGCTTCAGCTCTGCAATACTTTTTTCTTTTTGTTTTAATATTTTTTCTACTGGCTTTTATCCATCTTCCCTCTCTGTTTTTGGAGCAGCTTGGGGTTGCCTGACTGCCAGTATAAATTAAAATCCCCAGTCCTGGCAGCCTCCATCAAGTGAAGAGAGCTTTTAAGAGCTCTCCTTTCTCAAGCACGGGTTAGGTTGAGAGAGAAAGTGTCCGAGTGTATTTCATTGTTCCAAGGTGAGGCTGATTTATCTTCCAAGAGGAGAACCCCAAATTCTCCCTTTTTTACCCTTCTAGGTAACATTTTTCTACATGATCAAGAACACACTGTCATCTGGCCACTGAAGTCAGCAGCCATCTATCAGCTCATAGTGCCTATTGAAAGAAAAAAGAAAAGAAAAAGAAAAAAACCCCCAAGAATAAGAAGCCTGAGACTGCTATCAGCTTCTTATACTTGGGATAGGTGCAGCAGTCCTGCCCAACATCAGATACAGATACCACCATTCACTGGATTTAGTTATCCCAGTTTCCTGACAGAAATGTTTCCAAAGATCCCTCTCCTCAGTCAGGAATTTTATTCTCTTTCTTTGATACCTTTTGCCTTTAAACCAGCAACTACCCAGAACTATTGGGTCACAAAATGCACTGCAAACAGTGCAAAGAAATGATTTATCTTCATTTCCTAATAGACAAATTTTAGTTATGCAACAATAGAAATACACATAAAATTGAAGTAGTTTGACATATACTGAGGTTTGCTTCTGAAAATACTGCCAGCAAATTATTGCATGTATGAAGGACTGGCTAGAGTAACACACCTTGTAATGTAATCATCTTCCACATATGAAAATTGAATCATTTTAGAGATCAGCAGGTTAAAAAAACTCAGTCCTCCTACCCTCTCTGTCCACCACTTGGTATTAATTTCCTTTTTTATTTATTCTCTTTAGTATTTTCACCATTTATCTTCCTTCATCACAATAGTTCTGTTTTTTTTAAATATTTGCATCTAGTGATTTTTTTTTCCCCTGGAACACCATTTAATTCTCATTCCCAGTCCTCTTAGATGTGATATCACTTAGTGACTGCAAACTAAATGTCAAATTTGCACTGAATTCTTTTACATTTCAGCAACTTATCCATAGTGATACACGTGGACCCCTTCTTAAGAGGTCCAAAAGAGGACATCAGCTGACTATTATCTGAACCAGTACTTTATCTGAGAAGTACCCACACTACTTTCATTAAGGACCAACAGCCCCTTGGGAGATTCCTCATTTCCAGTCTGTTCCAAGTGGTTGACAGGTAAGTGTAGTCTAATAGCAAACCCCTTATTTATGAAAATTGGCCTGCTGAAGTCAAGGATTTCTGAATAGATGCTTCTCAGCATTTTCTCCAAAAGAGGGTAAAAGTTCAGAATCTGTGAAAATGTGCAGTTTTAACACAATCTGTATTATAGGTGGTAAAGCAGCATTTCAGATTTTGTCTCCAGAACAAGAAGAAAGGTATTCTATCTCAGCTGAGCCACAGGTAGAAGGCAATACTCTGTGAATAAAGGATTCTCAAATAATAAAGTCAGGAGAATACTCCCCAGTGGAGTATTTTCCATAACAGAAAATGCACATGTGCCAGACAAGGAAGTGATTAAAATGCAAGATGCTTGTCACTACATCCAAGCTGCCCTCTCCATTGACCATGTTTGTAGAAAAATGATATTCATGATTTACCTGAGTCACAAAACTGATGTCAGATATGCAAAAACCAGACAAGCAGACAAAACAAAACAAACAAACAAAAAACCTCTCACTGTTTTACAGCATGTGAGGGGTGAAGGCAGCAGTGGAACATTTGGGGGCAATTGGTTCAGCTCCAAGCAAAGGGAGACAAATGACTTTCAACATTATTTATCTAATTATTAGGACATACAGAATGAAGATATTTTCAGGAATAAAGTTCCTTGGGTTTAAAAAAAAAAAAATAAGTCCAAGGATGGTCTGGTCTGCAGCTCCAGGATTTTGTTTCAACATTTATTTTCTTTTTCTTGCTAGCTCTCAGTTATAAAATAGTCTATGGCTTCTGTGCCAGAATCAACCCTTTTTCAACCCCCGTTCTTCAGTCATTAGGACCAGTAGCAATTAACTGAATTAGACTGAAACATCTTGGGTAGTCTGTAAACATCCATTACTCACAAAACGTGGTCAGCATTTTCTCAGTGTATTTTAATGAGCTGCTGAATAGGATATGGTAGGCTGAAATTATATCAACCATTCATGAAGGCAGAGAACTTTTACTGCTTTTTATGCCATTTAATAAATCTCAGCTGGTCTTTCACTGATTTACAAAGCGCAGGCCATGGATTTCCTGCAGCAGATTCATAGTTTTAGCTACATCAAAACCTATTTTCTAGAAAGGTGTCCCAGGCATACCCAGTATGTAAGAGACAATGAATGGACCACATTGCAAAGTGAACTGTGACCAAGATTAATAATCTCACAACTCAAACCTCGTCCTTTATTTCTGCTGTGAAATTATTTGCCATTACCTTCTCACTGGAGGTGAGGAGGTATCTGACTTGCAGAAATGAGATGAGAACAAAGGAACTGAACTTTAACCACAGCTGCCAGATCTGCTTATTTCTGACAGATCCCCGTTCCTTGAGTGCAAAGTCAGAAGGAATAAATTCTACCTGTAGTGAGAAACAGAACAACCCTCACAATCCTGAAAGTGTTAAAGAGTACCCCTGCAGCTGCCTTTAAGATTTAGCAAGGAATACAGTAGCTTATTCCTTACAGAAACACACTTTTTTTATTTCTCCCCTCAGTCCAATATTACAATTCACTTATTACTTTAGTGCCAGATCTTCCAACAGAGCAGGGACTTTGCTGTTGCTACACCAGCAGATGATGTCAGTTCAGTACATGTTAAACACTCTCTGACCTGTACATGTTTTCTCTAGGTAGAACATGAAAAAAAATCTGGTTGAACAGAATTTGGAATGACAGTTTACGACCCTTTTGACAGATTAAAAATAATTGTGAGAAATGGAGTTTGTTTCTTTTCTTTCCAACTTATTTTCAATGAGAAAAAAGAAAGAGCAAGGTCCTGAATGCAGTTTAGGGCACACACACATGATGCCAAACCCAAAACTACAGGAAAAAACCCCACTTAATCTTTGGGTAAAGTGCTAAGCAGCATTAATTAGATCACTATTGTAATGAGAAAGAGGTAAAACATGAAAGGACTGTAACGCATATACTGATCAGATGCAGTTTCCAAACACTAATATTTACTGGATTGTTTCCTCCTACTATTTGAAGAATCCTATAGATTATGCCTTGAAAGCAATTTAAAAATCTCCTGCTGTCCTGGTATCAAAAACATCTCTGCTCCCATATGATTTATAATGCCTTGATTACATCTTTCTCCTTTTCTGTGAAGAAATGGGGGGGTTGAAGTTATTTAAAAACTGTTCTTGATTAAAAAGCCTCTGGCTATAGGGCCAATATATCAGGATGCAACAACTTAGAGGTGAGGACCTGTGCTCTGGTTTGGAAACAATGCAGGAGACACATAGGAAAATGAAATTAAATCAATAAAAATCCCTGAAGATTTTTCCGTATTGTAAAATGAAGAGTTTTTCCCAAAACAAAAATGTAATGAGTTTGTGCTGAGAAAGGAAGAAAAAGGATTTCTCAGCTCCAAGGAAACCCTAAAAAACCCCAAAAAACAAACAAACAAACAAACAAAAAAACCCCAAAAAAACCCCTTTCCCCCCCTTTTTAAAAAACCTTTCAGTTGTAAAAGCTTCTATTATCAAGTCTAGAAATAAGTATCAAATGCCAAGCACAGTTAGAGAAGCTTTCCAGTCTGAAATGTAATGATGCCTACATTACATGTATTGCAAGCACTACATTTCTGCATTCACTCCAAAAGGTAACAACTCCATAAAATTTGGTTGGAAAAGACACTTGATTCAGTATCATCAGCTCCTGGTGCACTCCAGACCTTCTGCATGGGTCCCAGAGAACTGCCGATCAAATTCTAAAAGCTGCTTATTCTGTCTTGTCTGGTGAAATCCCTGCCTGAATAGCAGGGCTGTAGGAATGGAATAAACATTCATGCATCAGCTTTTGAGAAAAAAAAAACAAAAAAAACAAAAAAAAACAAAAAACAAAAACCCACACCCAGGTCTGTACCAGCCTGCAGCCTTTTCCTACTCTGGACTGCAGCAAACTCCATCTCTATTAACACCAGGAATCTTTATTTTCTGATGCTGCAATAAGGTACTAATGTCTAGAAATGCCTGTAGCTCCTCCCGTTTAACAAGAAATAAAGAGAATATTCATTAAAACTTGAATATAATCTTCTAAGGACTTCATAGAGAGGAAAAAGAACGTGATCCAGACTCAGGCATAATGTGGATAAGTATTGCTTTAATCACAGCAGTGGCATAAATTGTTCTACAGAGATAACACTGTTGTTAAGAGAGTTATTGGAACACTACATCAAGGCAGATATTTTGAATATAGTCTTTGACTTGCTTAGTCCATGGTGAATGGCTGATAATAAACCTCTGAAAATCTGTTATGAAGGAGCAAGGTTTAAGCAGTTTCTAAACAAATTTTAAAGTAAGTCTTTACTTTCAATAGTATCCTTTGTCTTTTTCTCTTTTGTGGTAGAGAGAAGCTATAATGGAGAAAAACAAAACTATTTTATGATACTCAGGGTAATAACCATCTCTTGGGGGAAGAAAAGGGGGAAAGGAAATGGAAATTATTAGTTGGAATAACCGATCGCTGCCCTTGCTGTTAAAATTTGATCCTGTTTTCTTCAAGACAAATGTGAATACATATGAGAGACAGAAAGGAACAGTGCAAATGGGAAATCCAGTCTGTCTCTTCCTCGGCTGTAAATGTGCTGCTTGAGGAAGAAAAGCACATGGATTTCAGCTTCCCAGAGATCTGGAAAGATTTAACAGCACCGAGCTAAGGCTATGATTTTCCTTTAATTTTGGGTCACAGGCTTGCAGATTTTTGCATGCCTGCAATCCTAGACAGCTAAGCACAATGAAGGGAAACAACGGTGGGGAGCAAATGAGTGGACAAGGAAACACGGGAGTGAATTTGGCAGGAGCTTACAACTCACCACTTCTTTGGCTTTTACTTCTAGCGTCAGCTTCAGGTGAAAATATCATCTGGTTTCCTCTCCAGGTTAGTGTCCCTAGATCAGGGGATGGCATTACCATGAAGGTGGGCACTGAGGGACTAAGGAAAACTTGTGGTGGCCAAAAGAGGAGATGCAGTATGGCTTTCCCCACTTCTGGGAGTTCAGACCTAGAAGTTCCCGCAGAGCAGCTTTGGTCACTGCACTCACACTTGGTTTTTCACAGACATGTTCTTAACACCAGCTTTGGCATGCTAGCTCATTAGCCTACCTTTAAATATTTTGCTGCCTTTTAGGTTGCTTAGTTTATTCATTACGTGCAGATGTAAGGCATGTAGCATGTGAATACATACATGAAATGTGTTTCAGTGCATTCAAAAGGACAATTGGAAATCTCGTTACCTTGGACAAATTTGAATGCAGGCCTCTCCACAGAATGAATAATGGCCTGACGAGTTCTGGCTTGTGATCAGTAAACTGCAGCTTCTAATATTACACTACCGAAAGGATTCTGCAATTGTTATGAAATTAGGGTGTGCCAAAAACAACCAGAGAAATCTTCACGGCTGAAGATTTCCTGGCATAAATAAATAGGTACAGAGAAGTAGGGAGTAAACACAAATTCCTTCACTGTTACTCAGTAAATGAGATTTTCCTTGAGAGAGCTGCTGATTCAATGAAGCTCAAATGTGGAAATACCTGTAACCAGAGGAGTGCTTTTAATCCATTCCAATTACATTTTCTGAACAGTGTGTGGAGGAAGATGTTTCTAAGGCAGATGTTTATTAGTAACTATTGATTGTTTTTAACATGAGCTATTAGCTGCCATTAAGGGTGTTAATGGGAAAAAGGAATATATCCAAGGAAGAGGAGTCCTACAAATGGAATTTACCTTCTGCTCCCTTCTGCACCTGATGTGGCAGGAGCCCCGGTGTGGCTGTTCCCTCCTGGATTCCCACCCACCACAGAGCAGAGTCCTGCTCATCCCTTGGTCTCAGAAGCACTAGCAGTGCTGGGCACCTCTGAGACAGAATTGAAAAAGGCAGGGTTTATAATTTTGTCCATTACTGTTAATTAGCCTACTCTTCTTATAACAGTCTATTATCGGATGAGACGGTATTTATACAGTGAAGGATCACAAAGAACTAAAGCATACAGAGGGAGCAATTAAAGTTACTGGAGTGAGGTGGAAAAGTCATACAGAAAAAGAATTTCTCAGGCTATCATGAAGTTCATTCTTTTCCATTTTCTCCACATGGAAAGTTGTGATTACAGAAAACTACCATCACCACCACCACCTGTACTCAGTTCTTTCGCTCTGCTATTCATTCTCCAGATTATTTTGTGGAAATGCTCTTTTACTGACACTTTTAGACCACCTCAAATTCAACTTGTCATAGTTAACTTACAACATACCTTAACATGTAAACATCTGCAATATGGCCATTAGAACTGTTTAGTAAAACAAACGACAGGCACTGCATGTGTTTTTTGATGATACATCTTGAATTAGCATACTTTAAAAATAGCACTCTACCTTTGCCTGGTGTTTCCACACTTTGAAGAGAACTCTATAAAGACAAAACCAGAGAGGAAAAAAAATAATCAGTCACTTCAGAAAAGACTGGGTAGAAGTCATAATGGTTGTAGGAGTAGCACTCATGGAAAATACAGTGAAAATGGGGAAGGGTTTAGATTTATCTTAATGTTGTGATGACAAAAGACACGACTGGGATTCAGAGCACCAGGACCTGCTTCCTCTACCACCTCAGACAAGCCACTTAAGACCTGACTTCTGACAGTATTTGGGCATGTCAAGGTACAGAGAAGTGCTTGTCAAACGTGCTCAGGCATTCTCAGCCTCCACAGTGGTACAAGAAAGGTAAGAATTCCCTCTCCATCCCTTTGCAAGCCTTACACAACCAGAAGTGCAGCCCACAAGGGCAGACTCTTGGCATCCTTTCAAAGAGGAGGAGCAGCACGTCTCCATTTAAGTGCCCTCCATTTCACCTCTTCCTGTGCCATCAGTGAAAACAGCTGTGCTCTTCCAAGGCCTCTGAGCAGGCAGCTGACCAGAGGTGGCCAATGTGAAATATTGACTGAGGGGAGACCCCGAAGTGCTCTCAGCTTCCTCACGAGGGGAAGTGACAGGCACTGATGTCTTCTCTCTGCTCATCCGTGACAGGACCCAGGGGAGTGACATGAAGCTGTGTCAGGGGAGGTTAAGTGGATTTCAGGAAAAGCCTTTTCAGCCAGAGGGTGGTGGGCACTGAAGAGGCTCTCCAGGGAAATGGTCTTTAAGGCACAGGGTGTGACTCATGGGGTGTCCCATGCAGGGACAAGAATTGGACCTCAATGATCCCTTTCAAATCTACGATTATACGAGTCTATGATCAGACTTGCATCTAACAAAGCCACAGGAAAACAAGCAGCAAATCTTGACCAGAGAGACTGGAAAGTTAATTCCGCATTTCAGTATTGCCTGTGGCTTGCACTGCTTGAACCCACATCCCTGAAAGGTTTTCTGCCTTTTAAACTCATTAATCCCTTTGCAGTGGGCTGAGAATGCTTGTTGTTAGTATATATGTATTCAGCGTGATGCTTCTTAAAAATTACAATGCATGCAGAGGTGGCAGGAGAAACACAATGCCGGATGTGCATTCTCCCTCTGGCACCCAGCTTGGAGCTGCCAGCATTTGTCTGGTGAAGATGAACAGAAGAAGTCAAATGCTTACTTGAGGGGAGAAAAGCAGCATCCAGGCTGAGAATTATGTTTTCACAATCTTCATAAAGCAGTGAGACAAATGGGAACAGAGACCTTTGTTCAATTCCCTCAAATTTTGGAAAGTAAACAACGTTTTGGCACAGTACTTATAATTTCAACATAGTATAGCATGCTTAGTATATGGTGGATTAGTGCCTGTTCTGGCAGGATTTGATCTCCTAGGACTTTTTGTGAGCTGCTGTAGGAAAGCAACAGGGGAAAAAAAATAAAATAGGAGAGATGAAAAGCATTAATTGTGCATCAGGCCCAGAGCCTCCCCTGAATGGATTTTTAAATCCCAGGGTTAGGTTGGTTAGAGACTGAAATAATCACATTTATAAAGAGATGCAATCAGTTAAGAAGAAACCAGCACTGGTGCCAGTTGCTTTCATAATCTCTTAACCATGGTACAGGAATGCACAGTACTGGCAGTGAGGAAGCAGTAAGGAGGCAACAAGTAGAATTTAATTAAAGACAGAAAATTGAAATTAAGTTTCTCTGGGTTTGTTTTTTTGGATTTGTTTTTTGTTTGTTTGGGGTGTTTGGTTGGGTTTTTTTAACCAGTATTAAATAGAGGCACATTCAAATTTTTTTTTTTTTTTCAAGTAGGTGAGCACACATTTAGAGATAGATATAAACAAACATACACTGGCAATGTAAATGTAATTTACATTGGAAGAAGCAAGCAGTGGTTTTCCCTGAGGCTTCCCATGTGCACTTGTGCCAAATGGACGTGTTAAAAAACATTCCCCACAAAACCACACCATATATCACACTAAAAGCACCAGGAAACAATGTGAAAAAGCAGTTAGAATGTTTTTCTGGCACTTCTTCCTTAGCTGATGTGTAGCGCTTGAGATGTAACAGGTAGTCTCAGAAATAAAACTTAATTTGTGGGGCAGTTTACCTGCTTATCTGAAAAAAGCCTCTCTTCCTCCTAACAAAATATTTTGGTACTCCACTGATGAATAATTCAATAGCAATATTGAAACAATTCGAGCAATATGGTAAAATAAAGTAATGCTGCAGCATTTAAAAATCTTTCAGTACCCAAAGCTCACATTAAAAATGCCCCTACCATTCAATATGAGTGAAAAGCAAAGAGTTTTGGGGGAGTTGGTACTCCATCGAATAACTGGCTGCTCAATACTAGTTTTGACTGCATGTATTGCTGCAGACAGGAAAGCTGGTCAATTGTCTTTGTATCAATATTGACAAATAGAGATGCAATCTGATTTGCTCCATTTATATGCTGCCCTCTGTTTGCTATATTATCTACTATTCTATATACATTCTACAATCCTGTATACTATTCCACATATTCATTTACATGCTATTCTACTAGGTATAATGTGCAACGAAATGGGACAGCGTTCAAGTTACAAAACGTGCAGGAATATATTTTACTGCTTTTATGACATTTACAGTTCAGCTGCTGAAAAAGATGAGGCTCTTCACGGAATCAAAGCCAAACCTCTTCTGGATTGCTGAGGTCTGTGGACTGTCCTAGCAGCTGTTTCTCAAAGGAGTAAAAAGGCAGCAGCAAGAGCATTTGAAGTGAGTTGTTAGTCACGTCTGCTCCAGCACAGAGGGAGTCAGAGGGAGAGGGGAGTCAGTCAAGGTCACAGGCAGCTTTTACAGGAAGGCTTCAAGGGACAGACAACCAGCTCAGCTAAGCAAGCCTGAAAGGCAGCGTTAAGAGAACAAAACCTCAATAATTAAAAAAACTTTAAAGCAGGAGAGACAACCTAGCCAGTAGCTTTCAAGAGATATGTGAAGCAGCTTCTTAGTGAATATTAGGAGAGAGAAACATTTAGGACTGTTCAATCAGGACACAATCTTTTTAACATTCAGAAGAGGCTATTCAGGAACAGCATCATTTTGCTCATTACAGATGAGCAAACAGAATCATGATCATCACCACTTATCAGCTGCAGCCCCTGGAGATCACAGCCAGGACCAGCACTCTGCTCTGCTGGAGACTGTACACAGAGATAAGGAGAGGTGCTGCTCGCTCTGAAGGGCTTAAACAGGTAAAACAGAAAAGGGGAAGTGTACTACCCCCTCCCTGGGAGGAAGAACATGGAAATTGTTTTAGGAGAACCTGCAAACGTTGGAGGCAGTCTATCCAGTGGAGTTGGGAATTTTGACATGCTGGAAAAGGAGCAATAGCAAACAGGGAGCATTTGGAGCAGAGGGTTTTTTTGTTTGTTTCTTTCTACAAGATAGGTCAGTTAATGATTTAATTATTAGCTTATTAACAACCACTTCATCTCAAAAAATAAAATCAATATTTGCATGACAATTACTCTGAAGACAAGCAGAAGCAAATGTGAACATCCACAAGAAACCTAAGACTTTAAAAAGATGTCCTGTACTCTGGGTTTTATCCTATTACGTAATTCTGCATGCCATGTGGGGCTCTCTGACTTAAGATGAGCCCCACTAATAGGAACTGATTTGTCACTTTGACCACTGCACCTACTTCTCTGCTCAAATTCAGAGAGCATGGAGCTGCAAATGGACCAAGGGATATATTAAACCAGTTATAAGAGGCAGTTTACACGTTGGGTTCACAGGGCTGACCTGAACACTAAAAGAAAAAAATACACTAAATCTTTCTTTCCTAAAAAAAAAAAAAGTAAAAAAAAAAGTTTTTTAACAAATTAGTCCTGATACATTTCTTCTGCTCTAATTCCTTTCTAAACCAAAGTTCTGTTACTTTCCTCTCTATCTTTTAACTGGACCCAGCTCCTTGTCTGTCACTTAAGGAAGATTCTGGATTGACAAAATATTTGTCTCAAGGACAAGACACTGATCATCCTGATGCCTCTAAAGAGAGTCTGGAGTTTAACCAAAAAGCAAATCACATGAATCCCTCATTGCTTCCTTTATCTCCTTCTCTACAGTATTTGTCCTCTACTATCCAAGAAAAGCTTTTCTTAAATGGATATTCTTGTTTCCATTTAATTCCATGTCATGCCAGATAAAATGTGTGCCAAAACAGATTAATTTATGCAGGAATTTACCCCCAGTAGTGACTTCTAATAATTGATGCCAAAGCAGACATTATAAGATTTAGGATATAGATAGAAGTGAGATTAGGATATAATATAGAAGCAAGATTTGCAGTGGAGCATGAACTAGAAGAGAAGCAAGAGAAGCTACTTAAGTGAATCAGCTGGTCAGATCTGAGTAAAAAACCCCAGAGCTGCCTTGGTTCTTCCGGTCTTTGGTGTTCTTACACAAGCCATGGGAAAAAATAAAACCAAAACCCTCAATAAAAAGAAAGGATAAATGTCTTGCAGGCAGGTAACAACCTGAATGCAAGCATCACATACAGTCTGGCATGTTTTGGTTTTGTTTTTTTTTTTTTTTTAAATATTCTTCGTTGAGAAAAAGAATGACAAGAGACAATGCAAGGACAGAAGAGAATTTCTCAGTAACTTTTTCTTTTTTTTTTAAGTACAAAGTCAGAATTTCCTTAGTGTGTGAAAAAAATTATCATGACTCACAGTTGCACCAGAGTAAATCCAAGTGACTAGTGCTTGATTTTCAGATTTCCTGAGCACCTGAATCTCCAAGATGTTGACTTCAGAAGAGCTTTTGGGTGCTCAGAGCTTCTATAAATCAGGTCATGGTGTCTAAGGTCATAATAAAACAGCTGCTGACCAAACTGAGAAGGGATATTGCCCTCCAAAGTCCCAGTTCACAACTAGAGAATCCCAGAAATTCCAGTGATTTCAGAGTATTTCAGCTAAAATCAGCACAGTATGATGCTGGTACTCTTTTGCATAAAGAGCAGCGATATTTCAATCAGAAAAAAAGAAAAAAATCAGTTTTTAACTGACATTTTTAGAATATTTTTAAGAAATATTGGCAACCTGCATTAAATATCTGGGAATCTAATACTCTGAAATCACATGATTTGGTAAATAGGTGATGGGGCAAAGAATTGATTTGTACACTGAGCAGAAACAAGAAAGAAATGGAAGAGAATATCAGTTCCAGTTAAACACATGGCACATCTTCTGTTGCTCCTCTGCCACATCACACGTAGTCAATATTCCTTTTTTTTACAGTGCCTCTACCCAACACTTACCAAAGGAAAACACGTAGCAAGAAAGTAAAATGAACTTGGTCAATCCAAAAACTAGTGATACCTGTGGAAGATTTCCTTTAGCTTATCTGCTTCTTTCAGGGTCAGCATTAGTGAGAGAGGCAGCATTCTTGTTTGGACTCAGATGTTTGTTAGCTCTTCTCTGTGTCACAGTCTCACAAAACAGGAGTTCTACAGCACACCAAGCTGGCTAACTAAAAATGGAGCCCAAGGTCTCTCTCTACAAGGCCTTTGAAGTGTAATCCAACCAATAATGAAATGCCAGCTAAATTATTTTTACTTTTAACCCAATAACCAGCCAGCTGTTACCCGCATTGTGGACTTTTCCATCCACTCACGCAATATCACCCAAACCCAAGAAGAAGAAGGTGAAGAAGAAGGACAGGGTAATGCCCTAAAACCTCCATCTTGTTCTATATCTATTACTGTATCCCAAACCCTTAAACTCTATTTTTCCACCCTGTGATCTCACACCCTTCTATCCAAACTCCACCCCCACAATCCCAGCTCCATCACTCAATTTTGGAGCCTTCTCCACAGCCTCAGGTCAGTGCAGTGTTCTCCTGGGGGTCTGTGAGCACAGAAATCCTGAAATTCCCTGTGCCCAGGGCTCCAGCAATACCCATTCAAGTTCTAGTTTTAAAGAAGAAAAGCAGGACATGAACATGCACCTTTTACCTGTGCTTTCACCAAAGCATGGAGTTTCCTGACGGCATCAGTAATCTCTCTGGTTTCCACAAAGCAGAGGACGCTGCAGACGGCTTTAGCGGCTTCAATCACGTTGTCGAGATTATTCTGTTGATAGGAAACAAAAGGGGGGGAGAAAAAGGAAACAGTGGACGCAAAGCATTTACCAGAAATGCTCTACCATGAACTCCATGGCAGTGAGGGTGTAGAAGATCCTACCCTGTTGTCAAGCAAAACTCAAACACCATGGTTTAGTCTGGCTACGCTGAAGCCACCCCAGGCCAACATTTTCCTAAGGACGGCGTCATTTCTGCTGAAGCCCAGTTGTCTCCCACAAAAGGTTTGCTGGGCAAAACGACAACAAATTCAGGATCAAAGGCTGATTTTAAGGGAAAACCTTGGTTTGTCTGAACTCCAGGAGTGTAGAAGCGCCGTGAAGGAACTTCTGGGGGGACCCAAAGCCAAGAGATTCACCAGCATTCTGAGGTTCAGTGGTTCTGTGAATTTATCCTCACTAATGTCTCCCACCCGTTCCTGCAAGAGTTGGAAAACAGCCACGTTCCTCCTCAAAATAGATACTGGGTGGGTGGCTGCATAATCTGACACCTGTGGACTGAGTACTTTTGCAGCAAGTTTTCTGCAAAATTATATATTTGCTTAAAACTACGGAAAATTATTAATTGTGAATTTGGATATTTAAATATCTCAATATGAAAAGAAAAAAAAAGTTTCCAGATGAAATATTTTGAGGAATTAAAAAACAAAAAAAATCCCCACAAAAAATAGGATCCCCAAAGGAAGGAAAATGCAAGTACTCCATGTTCAGGAAAATAAATAAATAAATGAATAAATATATAAACAGAAAATAATGGGCTTTCTGCGTGGCTATATCACTTCATTAAACCTTAAAATACATTCTCTGAACAGGCAGAAGCTCTCCTATAAATATTCTCCATGCTTCTGTACTGATAAATGTTCCTTTTAGTGCACTATAGCATGTCAATGTACCCATAAAACCATTTCTCTAACTCATGCACTTCATGCCTGAAAAATAAAAACTGTACCAAGATGAACTTTCTGTTTTCAGGCTTAAAGTCTTTGCACAGCCTGTTCTGAGGTTAACACCTGCCATTATTAGAAATAAATATAAAAATATATTGGGCTTACTAATTCCACATTACCAGCATCTAGAGGAACTAAAGCAGGAATTAATTACATGAAATATCCACAAATATCTGGTGATCAGATCCTTTTAAACATAGGTTGTTGGGTCTTTTTCAGTAATTAAGGACAGAAACAACTTTTCACACTACAGGTTCTAGAGGGGAAAAGGCTGACTGTGATCTCCTGGGAATTTTAGACCCTCCTTTGGGCTGAAGTTGATTGACTGGTTGGTAGTAGGGCTTTGCTATGTGTAACACTGACAACTCCAAAACATTATAAATGCTGGTTTACACTGAGTTGCTGAAGAAAAAAGAAAAAAAATATATATGTACATATAAAACTATATAGAGTTTGCAAATAATATTAAATATCAATCCAATTTTGCATTTGATTTAAATAAGTTTTCCTTTAGCTTTTTTCTTCCTCACAAGCAGAGGTGTATTACTGGAAGAAGGAATTTCTTGTCTATAACCATAGTTATTGATGGTAATTTCTGAGCAGTAACAAGCAGTAGACATACACAACAGTAACCCTTGAGTAGAGAAAGAGCTCTCTGGATGGTGGAAAATAAAACAAAAACACAAAGCCACCCATGGTTTATATATTTTTGTATGTACTTATAAATGCCATAACAAGAACTGGTATCTTGAGAAATGTATCAATTTCTGCTTAATATGCTATTCTGCATATAAATAAACTATGAAAGTGTTAATATTTATAAAAGCTATTTTACCATATACTTTATTTTTATGGCACCTACTTCTAAGGCGCATATTGCAGAGGAAGAAGAGTAAGCACAGAAAATTCTGTGACACTGAACACTACACATGATTACTTCTTCCACACTATTTCTCTGCTGGGATATTATCATGTAAAGAGTTCTATTTTTCACGTGTAGATAGATGACATTGATTTTTGTCCCAAGGAAGGGAAGAAAAAAAATTCATTTCTTAAAACAAAAATGTTACATCTTCCGAAATTCTGAAAGAACTGCAGTCAACAACTTGTAATAGTTTCCCCTTCTACATATTTAAATACAGCAGAACCACAGAAGAATATTTTGGTGTTTCAATAATTTATATGATGGAAAAAAAAGTTATTTCATTCTAGAACTTTTACACTCTGTATAAAAAATTTACAAAATCCTCTCTACAGCAACATTTTGAATGGATTTCAAAATGAAGCACATATAAAGTGGTTATCAAAATTGGCTGCTTATTTGACAGCACATATTGTCTGAGAATTACATTTCAGAACTTAAATTTCAACACTAACAGCACCAATCCTGTCTTTGTTCCAAACATCTTAATTTACTTTTTTTTTGTTTAACAGAGTCATTATGGATCTCAAAATTAATTTCACATTTATTTACCATTATTACTAATTAGATTAATAATGATAGTGGGCTTATCCCAGAAGGCAAAAGTACTGGTATCCCTGTATGCATGGAAGAATAAATTTGCAAATAAGTAGAAAAATGTGCAGAATATTATTTTTTTTTTCAACTGAGGCTCTCAAAGTGTGTCTTTTTAAAACTGAAAGCTTAAGGAACTTCCAGGTAAGTACAGAATTCAGCAGTTATGTGTGCTTTTAATTTACAATATGAGATGAGCTCCCAGTGGCCTTGATTCCAGAGTGTGCTGAAGGTGGATTGTGGGGAAGCAGAGAGGGGTAACAACAATCCCAATAATGTGAATGGGAACAGCTTGGAAAAAAGGGACAGAGTTACTCCTGTGCAGACTTGGGATAAGGGGCAGCTATTATGACCCCAATTTTAGATCTCCTTTAAGCAATCTAATCAGAAATTAGAGAAAATATGTAAACAAGGATTCAAAGACCAAATAAATAAAGACCAATAAATTATATTATTTATTACATTAGAGCTCCATAATTTTTGAGCCACTAATTAAAGCATATAATACTTCATGATTCTAGGTTTGAAAAGTCTCCATACGCTGCTGTCTCTGAATGAAAATACCCATGATATGACCCACATCGTTAACTTGCAATGCTGCTCTTTTAAGCAACTCATATGAACTTTATTGAGTGTCCCTGAGTAGGAAAGACTTCATTAAAAAAAATAAACTACAGAGAAATTTAGCTCTAGACACACACGTATTTGTCGAATGGCATGAATATTTGAAAAATGCACTTGCTTCCCTTTATAAAAAGTTAATAGTTGTGAGAAATTGCTTACTCAATGTAAAAATCTTTAGCGAAAACAAATTTAGGAATGCTCCATAATAGGTCTGAGAAATACCTTCACAGCATCAGTTGCAGAGGGTGGATTGCAAAGTCTCATTAATGCTGAGGTTATGGCTTTTTTTGAATTTAGAATCCTCTTACTTTAGGCCCTAAAATTTCAAGTGAGTGTAAATAACTACCCTGGTGGGTCTACTTCAGTAAAGAAATATACATGTGCATTTGAGCTTGGGGACCTGACTTTTCCAAATGGTTACGACTGCATCACATTTTATATACTAAACTCTTCCCTTTGAAATGATGCTTACAAAGGAAAATTCAGCTAATACCTGCACAGTATCAGACCCAGAGGTTTATTTTGTAGTGGGCACAGCTCAAAAGCCTCAAAACTTGTGCTCTGCATTTTGTAAAAAACCAACAAAGATTGACAAAAAATGTAAAATGTTTGTATATATATGTATTATGTATATTATATATTATTGATATATATGTATGTATTCATGTATGTGTCTGTATATTTACATGCTTTTCTATATATGTATGTATATGTATACAATTTGTGTGCAGATGTAGGTTTTCTGGCTCTTCAAAATAGAAATAATAATGGATCACGAATATCCAGAGAGATTCAAATCTGAACTTAAATGCAGGTGACAGAGTTCTGAAGCAAAATATTCATTTTATGTTGTAACATATATTTCAAAGAAATCCATAATTTAGCATAATGATTATAACTGTGGAAAGGATGCACTGGAATATCTCCATGCTACATCAGTATTCTTTGATTTTATACATCTTTTGTTCTTTCCAGTTTTAAACCCTATAAAATCAGTTATGCCAACTTGAAAGTCAGATCAAATCAGTTATCATGCCAGCTTGGAAGTCAGATCATATAAACATGTGGTTTCTTCCAAGGTATGACTCAATTTGTCCTTTAAACATTTGTCCTTAAAACATTAGACAGCAGAGAAGATTTCCTAAAAGATTTTTCCTTCATGCATGTAATATTCAATTGGCAGCCCACAATGCTTTAAAATAAAGCTCTTGGGAGTTTTGCTGGCTAAACGTAATCCTTCAAACTTCCACATTTGTATATATATCTCCTAAATATGTAAACATTATCCTTTGGGCTTTGTAAAATCAGGGACAAATTTTGCAGATCCATATAAGGCCTTATACCTCTACTAATTCCAAGTATTATATAGCCAACCCAAAGAAATGTGGTTTTATTTACAAGTTCCTTGACACTTAGAAACAGTCACCTTTGATATTTTAAATTTGTAGCACTTCCTCCCTAACCTCAAAGCAAGTTTTATTAACAGAATTTACATCACTTCCAAGGGAGATTAGGTAGTCTTAATTAAAAGTCTTCCTTAATTGCATCTAAGACAGATTAATAATTAGATACCTTTCATGTAAAAGTTAATGCTTTTCTGGTGTAACAAACTGAGAACAAATACCTCATTTTGCAGCAGATATTCCACTTGACCTTTGTAGTTCATAATAACAGAGACAAGGTTCTGCCTGGAAACCAGAAAAAAAAGGCAACAGCACCAAGTTAATAAGAATTAGATTAAGAGAACGGGTTTGGGTTTGATTTTTGTTGGGTTTTTTCCCCCCACATTCTAGACATTTGAAATCATTTGACAGTGATTTTATATTAGCATAAAATAAAGCCAAGTGTGTATATAGACATCATGTAATGGAGCCTTGATGTCCGTGGGTTTTTGGTAGTAATTTTCCACAAAGAATAGATTCAAAAATCTACTTATACATGAAGATACAAGTTTCCCAAATTAATGAACTCCTACAAGTGAGTTGCTGTTTCAATGCCTATTGAAATCCACTTCCTATTTATTTTACTCTTTACAATTAAGTGCTTAAATATCACCTTAAAGAAGGCTGCACTCAAGTACAGGCTACATTCTTGCAGCTAGACTTGATGATCTTCAAGGCCTTGTCCAACTTATATGACTTTATGATCAAATGCCTTCTTTCTTAATCACTTCACAGATATAAATTGCATGGAATCAGATAAAACACCTGCACAAGACCTGGAAAAACCTCAACACTTCAAAAGTACAGGCTAAGTCACAAGTATGAAAGCATCTTAGAAAACGAGGCTGCGTTGCTACATCATCCATGAAACTTAATTTGCATGCAGTTTACATGCTCAAACTGTTTCAGCAACTGCCTCCTCCACAGCATTTCCTAAGCTGGGAATTTGTTTAACTTCTGTGGACAGCTGTACATCACTCTGTGGTTCCATGCCTTTGTCAGGCTACAGAAGTAGCCACAGAATTTGTACAGGCAGATTGCTGAGTCTTACCAAAGCTGCACTAAATTAACCAGGATTATTGCTGAACTCCTCAGCCCATGCTTCAGCTGTAAATCTCACACTTTTAGAACCACGGGCTCCGAGTGCTATCCCCAGCAGATAACCAGATTTTTGCTTTTAAGAAGTGCTTGTGTAATTTTCTGTGTTTCAAGCCCTGTGATATTCTTCCTGTTCATTTGTCAGCTGGAACAAAACAAAACCAGGTGCCAGTGCTAAGGCATCTTCCTGTGTCAGCCTCCTCTGTAGGATCAAATCATCAGGAAAGGAGAAAGAAACCTTAATTCCCAGTTTGACACCTTGCCTAGCCCACTGATTAGTAAAAGGGACACATTATTACCTTGATGGCCATCAGAGGTAGTTGGTGTTTGTACATGCTTATATGAAAAAGTGGAAAATGCAATTTAAATTCTTTCTTCGTTGTTTGTTTTAGTCTATCACTTTATTCTTGCCTTTTAAATTCTTCTCTTATATCCCACACAGAATAGACAAAAGTTAGGTGGTCTCCTTTGCCAACACCACAGTGCATTTCTCTAGAGACGCCAAGTCTTCACTTCCTTCTACAGATAGTTTTGCCTTTACAGCTTTTTATTTCCAATCTGCACCGGCTTTATCTAGCCAGGCAGTTTGTGTGTGGAGCAGCTGCCTGGAAATTCCTCCTGTAATCCTGTTAAATCATACCTAATAGAAGTTGTCGCTCTGCTTTGACTGAGTCTTCAGGCATAACATCTTTTTCATTGCCCTACCCAGTTCAAAAAAGATATCTGAACACGTGAGTTTGCCTTGTTGTCTTTTTCCATGCAAGTGAGCATGTTTATTAGCATGGTTGGGTGAAACGCAGGTTACTGAAAAATTTCCTAAATTACAATGCTAGTTCAAAAAATTAGCATATTTTCCATCAGTTTGTTCACCCTGAAGAATTTTCAGTATAAAGAAGCCGTAATTTTACATCATTAACAGGAAATAAATCCAGCAAGTCGTAATAATGTTTGAAATACCTGTAGCAATGCTATCCTGAGTCTTTGTCTGCCAGATAACTGATATCACACAGACATACTTCATACTTGTGCATGGTTACAGCTTTGCGTAAATGTGACAAGTCCAACCAACCCCTGAACATTCAGGACTGCTTTGATGTTAAGGACATTTTTTATCATATATACACACATACATATATGTCTAGAAAATACACATCATCTTCTGATCTCTTTCTAGCAAGGACCAGAATGGAAATTTGGGCCATGCTTCTAGGAAACCAGATGGGTCCTCAATAAGCACCAGATAGCCACCTCAAACGAGTCACCAACCCTCTGTTTTCCTCCATCTGCTAAATGACAGGTGTGCCATTTAAGTTTACTACTCTGGGTAAAGTACTTTATAAAACAGTGAATGAAAAAAAAAAGGCAAAAAGTGTCAACAGCTTCTTTATCTGAAAGTTGAATTCATCTAAATGGAATATAAGTAAAGGTGAATGAGGAATCCATCTCATTGAGTGTTTGTCCATCACAGGCTGGCTTTACAATCAGCTTCACTTTGCCCAGTTAAAGGCTCATCATTGTCAGCCTCCATTAAAATAAAATTAAAAAAAAAATCACTGAACTGTGAAAATATAGTCATAATGATGAGCAAACCTATTATTTTGTACAATATTTAATCTCAGAAACTCTCTAACAGCAATGCACACATGAAAATTATGACACCCTCAATCATGGGAATCTTTGAAAAATACGAGACCTCTAATGAAAACTTCACTTATATGAAAAGGAGACAGCTACACTAATCCAAAAAACATTGATTTTTGCTAAGCAACACCTAAAGTCTGAAAATAACAAGTCTGAAATACTGAACCAATTGTCTTTCTCTTTGGTATCATTCCTGTCTCCAGTAGTTCTCAGGATTGTCCTTTGGTGCAAGGAGGCTTCCTACAAACAGAAACAATTACAAACATAAATACTGCTGAATACCAGCTTACCCAATCAGTCTCCAGGCACAAATATCTTCCAACAGCTCGTTCACACAGAACCTTCTTTGGTCATCCTCACACTGTGGAAGAGAAGTGTATGGTGACATATATTATTCTGATAAAGAAGAATGCATATTGGAAAGATGTACATGATATTTTCCAAAGTCAGAATGTTCTCAATCGTGTTTTGATCTGAAATTTTATTTGGTGAATATTGTATGTTACGTTGGGTGGTACTGGAGAAGAACCAGTGGGGGCAAGAGTGTTCAGGAAAACAAGATAGCTGGACTTAGAATAGAATTTTAAATTAGATTCAGTGGGGGGACAGGATGTGTTTGAATCCAGGCAGGGAGAGTGAAGGCAGCAGCATATTCCAGTGCCCTGTCTACATGGGAGACATGAAGAAGGCAGATGATGTGACCTAGGGCATGCATCAATTCTGCTTTGGTTTCACACTGAGCTGGGCCAGAGGGAGAGATGGTGCAGAGCTAGAGGTCAGCTCTGGGGGAAGCATTGCCCTGGGCAGCAGAGAGCCTTTGCCACCTGAGGGATCGGGGTATTTCTTCCACCAGCTTTTGTTGTGCCAGAAAACGAGGTATTGCATTAAGTGTGTCAGTAGCAAGTGGGTGCCTAAAGAAAACATCTTCATTGACGAAGATGGTCTGGCAAGTGGGTGTACAGAAAAAGCAAAGGACTTTTAGGGCTTGTTTTGCCTCTGTCTTTAATACAAGTGATAAACCTTGGGCTTCCCAGTCCTCTCAGCTGGAGGAGCACACTACAGCAGCAGTGACATTCCCTTTGTGGGATTGTAAGGGCTCAGCTGCAGCACTCAACGCTCTTAAGTCCGCAGAGCCTTGGTGGGATTCATCCCAGAGCACTAAAGGAGGGGAAATAAGAAGGGAAAGAAGAGAAAGGAGCACAGTTCATTTGCCAGGGATCTGGAGCAGTCATCTAGTGCTACAGCTGGATTGTGGCATCATCAATTATGGATCCAATCTGACCATGGATTCACCTAGCAATGGGTTATAACCTCACAGATGGCCCAGCCATCCTGTGCCAGCTGGGTCAGCCCAGGATTTTTCCCAGCCCTAGCACATCCAGGCAGTGTGAGCACCCAGGAGGAGCACTCTTGGCAGCAGAGGGGCACTGGGAGGGCAAATTCCCCCCTGGGCAGATGGGAGGCTTTCCTTCTTGAAGGACCTGGGCATTTCCACCATTCACCCCCAGAGCAGCCTCTGTCCCTTCACCTGTGTGACACCCAGTGCCACAGGGGATTATTATATACAAGACCTGTCAAGATGTTAATCTTTCTGTGGCACTAGTTGAACTAAAAACTTAGTGGAGACTTCTGTAATGAAACATATTCCTTATTTCAAAATTTAGAAGGATGATTTAGATCAGAGGCGAAGTTCTCCTCAGGAGCACATTATTTCACAAAAATAAACAGTAGCTGCGTATGTGCATAAGTGTCTGGGATAGCTGAAAATCTTTAAAATCCCAACCTTTTCTGCTTATTTTGGTTTTTAAAACCGTAATTTTTGCATCTTTTTATATGCAAAGGCATTCTGAGGGAAGGGAAATTTCTCAGGGAAGGAATTTGTTTTTCCATAACCTACGTCTGTGACTTTCCAATGCATTTTATAGCCACATGTTTTAGCTAACGGCACCAACAAAATTAACTGTGAGCTCAGTGTAGACTACATCAGATCCTTGAATTCAGCGTGGCTCCAGCAGGTTTCAGTACACCTAAAGAAATGTACAGAATTAGGTCCAGAGTGAAAGAAACACTGCAGCTCTGAGGGCACTGTGCCCGCCTGCTCTGCTGAGATTTTTTCTAGTCCCGACAGACTTGCTGGACTAGCAGAGCCTCTCCTTTCTGTACCAGTGCCCTGTCACAAGCATGCCCTGGAGCTGGGGAAAAACTCTGTGTCTGTGACTTATTCTGCCTCAAGAGCTGCTGGTGCTCTTTGCTATTATTAGCAACGTGAAGTAACTTCATGGCCTGAAGCTTTCAGAGTAAAGGAGTGATCAATAATTCACTTTGAGATCTTAAAATGTCACCCTTCCCGCTAAAACCCTATTGTAGGATCCAGAAATTCTTTGAGATGCTGCATGTTTTTGTAATGGCCTGAACTACACAGTCCCTCTGGAAAGCCAGGCATATTTAAATAATGGAAAAGTCTCCACCTTCTCATCCTGACTTCTCTCGGCTGTGATTATGCTCACCATGATAACGCTTAATTCATCATGGCTGGGCAAATATTAACACTAATATATATTAAAATAATAAAGAGGTTTTTGAACTCTCAGGAAATATCACTTCCTGTCTGCTTTAGGTTAAAAATTCTTTTCTGGAAGCAAGTGAGGCTCTTGTTAGAAACCTCTAAGTATTCTTTGCTGCCTGTCTACTACAAAGATTTATGCTTTCCTGAGATGATCAGAATGTGGGGACACCTGAAATTCTGAAACTCTGAAAAAAATAGGATAGACAGAGATTTTCCTGGAATTTCAGAGAGTGCTAAGGCTGATAAATCTCATGGCTTAAAAAAAACAGAATCTAATTAAAGGTCACCCACTGACTGAAAGAACTGTGATTTCATGTAAAGCCCCTGGCCAAATTTCTTGCTTATAACTGCTCAGCTGAAGAAAATTTCCTGCTCTGAGTACTTCATAATAGAATGCCATTGTGCCACAAAAGGAAAGAAAGCAAGTATTCACTTTTTTTTTTCCCTTTTTTTTTTTTTTTTT
>VWZN01012198.1:59055-96738 GCA_013396955.1 Regulus satrapa
TTGGCCAAAAGTTAAAAAAATGATTTGAAAAAAAAAAAAAAAAAAAAAAAAAGAAAGAGTTACTCATTACTTGTAAATATCCACTTATATTGGTTATTAAACATAATAGTAACTTGCACATACAACCAGATATTTTTAACTATGCAACCTGAATTCAGCAGTAAGGTAAGAAAGAGCCATGAAGGCAACCTCCAAGTGCCCCTGGTGTGGAGTTGGGTTTCCTTAGCACAGAAACAAGCTTTGAAGTTTCCTAAGAGACTCCTAAACATATAACTCCAGTTTTGAAGACCTTTGGTATTAGATGATGATCTAGAGAAGGTAATAACTTTTTTATCTATAAATTGGTTAAAATATTAAATATCTCTCTCTCTACTGATCTCGAAATAATACATACATATATATATATATATATATATATATAACATACACATATATATTTTACTTCATCGTAGTTCTTTTTTAATGGTCCAGGTAAGATGCTGTATTGAGCTTGATGTTTCACTTGTGTTTTACTTCTGAAAAAACAGATGTGAACAGAAAGCCCCTGCCCTTTTTTGCTGGATATCTGCCACCTGACCCACACTTTGATAGACTCAGGCTATTATCAGAGCCATGCAAAGCAGGTAATTGGTGCTATCTGTGAACAGAGGCAGCACACTGCCTGTGAACACTGCCCAGAGCAGAGCTTCTGCTGGACTGCAAACTTCGGGCTGGAAGAAAATCAAAAATAAGAATTCTCTGACCAACTGAAATAAAACAGGATTAAATTCTGACAATACTGATTTTTTTTTTTTTTCCTCTGAAAAAGTAACGCTTGTCCTTTTTCAGTCGTGTGTTCTCTGCAGTTGCTCACTAGATGTAAGTACAGGAGCAAAGCACAAATGCTCCCCAGGGCATTTCAACTGTGGTTCAGCAATAATGTATGCATCCTCAGGAAAGCAAATAATCTCTCTTTGATTATTACTGCAGGTTGCTGTGAAAAAGGATTGGGGGAATTTCTTTCCTTCAGGGATGCTGAAGGGAAGGAGAAGGAGGATAAAAAAAAAGGGTACTTACTGTTCTAGCCAAACTTTGCTTCACGTTGCTGGCGTGGTGTAGGCGAAGCTGAACGCAGGTGGTTGCCTTGCGAAGACTTTCATGGCTTCCCAAAGTACAGCTGCTACAGTTTGGGGGAAAACAACAAATAAATGGTTATCTCTGCTTGCCACCTCCTCCTTCTTCACTTGCCACCTCCCTTAAAAGCACCAGCAGTTTATATTCTAAGTGCAAAGGAGACTGAATAATACAGAACCAGTCCTTGGCACCTGCTTCTGTGGAAACTGATACAGTTGGCATGTCTGGCATGTTTTCGAGTAAAAGGAATAATAATTGCTTAGTTGCATTAGTGGTCATTAAGTTCTGAAACAGAGCAACAGGGCCACAGAGAAAGAAGATCCTTGACAAACTGCACGTGCTCCAAAACCTTGAGATGATTTATGCATATTCTCCAAACCCAACGAGTGCAGTGTCCTGGTTATGAATGCACCATTGCAGAACAACTCAAAGTGTCTGATACCCAACTCAAAAATCAAATATTAGCTGTAGGTCTGGAGATCACATGCACCAAGACAGGTGACCTTTGATTCTCACAGAACTCTAAGTTTTCACCCTGTGCAGCTCACATAGAAGTGGTAAAACCAGAGCTCATCTTTTTCTTCCCAAATAATTTACCAGCTAAGATCAGACTCAATCAGCTGGAATAGATCCTACAAACTAAAGACATAATGGTCAAAAATGATCCAGAGTCCCATCACTGGGCAATCCCTTAATCGTATTTGCCTCTTTCCATTTACGATTCTTGGCAACCTTTTCTAAATTAGAGCACAGCCTTGGTTTGTCACTCTCCAAAATACTTGGAACAAATACCATTTCTTTTTTTTTTCCCCTTCACATCTTGTTTTAAAGAGGTGAAATAATTTTTTAAAACTATTTCAGGGTTGAGGCAATCAACTTTTTACATTTGAAGGAGTCATTTCGGATTAATGGAAAAACAGCAAAGATTTTTACAAAGGTAAAGTCACCACCAAAACAAGTTGGTAATGCATCATCACTTACAACTTTGGCATGTGTTCAATTAGATTCAGGAGGCTTTGTTGAGACTTCAGCCACAAAAGCACAAAAAGGGATATTCTATATTTATACCATTTTACAGCATGGGAAGTTGTTTCAGAACTCCCTGGGCCATGAAGAAAGTATGATACTTTTTTTTTTTTTTTTCCAGCTTGTCAAGGGTCATGAAAAACTCTGAATTTAAATGTAAACCGTACTCCTACCTAAAAGGGCTTTTGATGGAATGTCTGAATAAAAATGGCTGGATTTAGTTTAAAAAAAAAAATACAACCCCAGAAAAACCCCACAAAATGCTCACCAATGAATAAATCATAGAAAATGTGACTTAGATGAGACTCCTCTCTCACATGGCATAGTAACAAGAATATTACAGAGACACATCCTTGAGCCCTGAGTCGCCTTCTCCTGGTTCCTCCAGGATGCAGATTGCCACTGCAATGCCCGTGACAGGAACTGGAACAGCTGGACCAGCACAGAGGAGCTGCACCCTCCTATGAAGGAACAACCCTGAACCACAGATAAATAAAAACTGTCTTTTCCAAGCATCATTTTTCCGTGTCACCACGCTTCCAGGCAAAGCAAGCTACACCAAGAGAAACGTAATTTTGTTATTATAACCGCTTCTACATTCGTGGTTTGTGTTAGTTTCTGCTGTTTGGAGCAGATACAATCCATCAGCAAAGTCTTTATTGACACAGCAATGCTGCCTGGAACACTGGGAGCAGAAGTGGTCATGCAGTTGACTTCATGAATGGATTTAATTTGCACAACCACAAAGAGGAAAGTTTTGACAGCTATTGTTACTACCAGGGACTAGACGAAATGGATTAATGGCTCAACAAAATAATGTGGAAACCTGGTCAAGATGAAGGAGTGCGCTACAAGAAACAGAAGTGTAGCTTTGCCACAGATTGACAAACAACCTTTCAGCTGTACCCCAGGCAGATTTGCTACCAGTGCTATTAAGATAAAAGTAATATTTCCCCGTTGGAGGATAATGTGATTATTAGTAACTGGTTTACAGCACTGAGCTCTGTAAAGGAAACAAAAATGAAAGTGCTGCAACCTTGTTAACTCAACATTTGCCCCCCCCAGCCCCCCCCCCCTTTTTTTTTTTTTGTTTGTTTCTGAAATTATATGGAGAATACAGCTCTGATGAGAATGCCATGAAGAGAAATGCAGTCTTTGTCCTTAGGAGACGTGGTAATGACTGGTGCAAGTGACTTGCCGGTGGTCTCACAAGATATCTAAATATAAGAAAGGGAAAATCCCCATCTCTTGAGACTCCCTCACTGCTTGCTTCCCCACAGCAAGGTTCTCTGATGTGCTCTAAGCTCCAAATCTTAATACAGTTCAATCAGGCTATTTTTTTAAGTAACTCAGCTAGTAGCATCTCGGAATGAGAAATTTAATCTGCAGTGACAAGAGAAAATTAAGTTTATTTTTCACAAAGAACATATTCATCCAAAGGTGCTTGCTTCTTATGATTTCAATCCGCATGATTATGTCTATGTCAGTCTGTAATTAATAGCTTAAACTCCACTTTGAGTGAAAACCAATTTTTATTTAGGTTTCAATTCCCTGAGAAGAGAATTACTAAGAGAAAAAAAAATGTCACCAATAAGGTCACAGGCAAGCATGTTAGATGAAAAGATAAGCATTTAGATTTTTCAATTCCATTCCCCTGCTCACTGTGGAGACTGAACTGCAAAGCAGTAAGGTAGCTGTGCAAATTACACACGTGAGAGTGTGCGTGGAACTTTAAATACTCTGACACCTTCTAATAAAAGGGTGTTTGGAAATAAAGCTCAGAATTATTTTTGCAATACATTCCTTTGCCAATCTACATCACTGCAACCTATTGCTAGTACACACACCAATAAAATAATAAAGAATGTTTTGTAAAACAGCCCCCATTCTCATATGCACTCATATGTTTTGTTTTATTAGGCATTTCAGGATGACCTGACCTTGTTTTTCTAAAAATGAAGGATTGTTTCATTGCTGACACACGAGAAGGGCTGGTTTTGGCTCGCTGCTGGCATTAAGAGCCAGGAGTTACTTGATGCAAGGTGTTTAAGCACAATTTAAGTTACTTTTATAGAATGTTTTTCACGAAAGGCGTCGCAAAATCATATTTACGGGTACCCATTTTAAATCTAAGGAAAGATAGGAAACTGTGAGAGCATGATTTAAAGGTGGATCTAGGTTTGTTTGATGGGATGAAAAAGAAAGCCTGCAGGTTGCAGCAAGGCCAGGATTCCCTTAATACAGTGAATTTAAAGACCAGAAAACAAAAGAGATTCCAAATCAGAATTCTACAGATGGCTCTATTAATTCCAGGCTGACATGCAGTCTATATGCTACCTTCTGATATCTTTAAAATCTGGGTATTTGAAAGCCAATGTTCTACTCATGAGGCAGGCAGGATGTAATCCCAAGGATGTCTGCGTGGGAAGGGAATGATGGACGATGAGATCTGCTGCTGCTGACTGCAATGGTCATTAGCACTGAGGTATTTTTTCTTCCTCATCTCATTCAAAGCTAAATGGATTCTAAAAACCATCAAGTCTTTCAGGTGCTTCTGCAGGAGGTGGGATGAAGTGCTCATTAATACAATCCAATGTAAGAGTAAATGAAAGCTTTTGACAAATCTTGACAAAGCTGTCTGCTTCACTAAAGCACTCTGTTGTGAGAGCAATTCATCAAATCACCTTCTTGGCTTCCCTTTATTTTTTTTTCTGGATTACAGTACAGCAGGAGCAGCAGTGTATTTATTCCCTTTGCTGTCTTAGAACTTGGGGAACTTCTCCTGGAATTCAGCCGCAAACAGACTCCGAATACTTTTCTGGGGAGGAACTGTGCCCAAGTGCATCAAATCACTCTGTTAGCAGCATCGGGAGGAAACCAATTTGCACTTAAAGAAAATAGCCCACATATAGGAAAAATTTCACCCTGAGGCAACTCCTCAGGCCGTGTTAAACTACCCAAGGGATCCTTAGGGTCTGGGGTTTCAAATTTCAGATCCAGGGCTCTGCTGAAGAGGCAGAAGAAAGGGAGCTGAATTTAACAGCACAATATAGAATTACAAGCTGCTGAAGTTAGAAATGCAGCTCAGTGCTTCGTGAAAGACGAAAGTGAAGGAGCAAAGTAAGAAAGCTGAGAACATTATTGACCTTGTTTCACTGCTAATGAGACATGCAGAAATTTTACAAGTGCAGGAATGCAAAGAGTCTGCTATTGATGCATTCTCCCCAACAATGAAAACAAAACTCTTCAGCACATACTGCACTGTGCTCACCCTCAATGCAATGGTTCATTATTTCCATTTTTTTAGCAGTTTCTTTGAAATCAGAAGAGCATCTTGGAAAAAAAAAATTTAAAAAATCCCAGGTCTTCTTCTGTAATTAACAGGTCAGTGTACGAGCTGGTTCTCTGCTTGGTGCTCCTGGTCTCCTAATGATTAACACAGCACTTTGCTGCTCCAGCTCCTGCTTTACTGAGATTGCAGTGAGAGAAGAGTGGGCTTAGAAATGTTGAAGAGGCAATCTTGGCATCTTTAGCTGCCAAATGTAATTCACCACAAAGATTTGGCCTGCATAAGGGTAGAAGCGCTCGAGATGGGTACGGAGCAAAGCAAACTCTCACAGCCTGACACTTCCTCTCACAACCACGCCGCTTTCCTTAATCAAACTGACTTGCTACTCCAGGTAATTTTAACACTCTGCTGCAAATATGACTGCTTCTAAAACCTTCCCTTTCGATTGCAGACGCACACTATTTTACCTAACGCTTTTTACACCTCTAGCGCATGAGCTGCGATTCCTGCAGTGCCAGCTTATCGCGGTACCACTGCCAGCCCTTCTGCCGAACGCCAGAGTCCACAAAGCCTGGCTGACAAGTGCCTGCACTTAAGCTGCTTCAACACAGAGCCTGCTCGCTTTGGCTGACACCTGAATTGAAGCTGCCACAGGGCAGAAAACAACTAGCTGAGTCCAGTAGTGCTTTCAACCACCACAAGAGCTTACCTGGATTAATGCGGATCAGAGCGTTTATTTCCCTGCTTGTAAACTGTGTGCATTCAGAAAGAGCTGCCTGTGTGTTTGATGTGCTTTCAACTTGCATTCAGCACCCCGTGCTGACTTCATTCGCTTTGCTACTGCTGCAACTGGGTAGGAAGAGAAATCACCTGCCGTGCAGCTGCATAACACTGCTTCTCCTCTCTTGGGGGATTTCCCCCTTTGAGGATTTGCTCAGAACACCGCTAGGAGATGGTGGAGGTGGCAGCATCCTTGCATCGCAGATGGAAAAGACCGCAAGTGTGGGAAATAGGAAAGGTATTAAACTTCCAAAAGGCTGAGTGAAGGTAAATCTCGGAATGGGAAAATACCAGAAAAAAGTTGGGAAGAACAGGCAGCTGAGCACAAGGTAAAAGATCGGCCTTAAGAAAGAATTGAGCAAGACAGTAGAAATACGTGGTCTAATAATGAACCTTTATCCACTGTTTTAAGCTCTTACAAGTAAGCATTGTTCAGAGCAGAGCGTACCTGCAGCTTTGCTGATTTGCTTAAGCAGATGTCTGTAACTTTTTGCACTGTGCTATTGACTAGAAAACTTTCCAACCCTGCAAACAAAAGAATTTTGTCTGCTGTGTAAGGAGCAACATCTACCACCACCTCTGTTGTCTCTTCCTGCCGTGAAACTGATGCTGGAAATGAAACTTCATGGAGTGCCCGTGAAGTGCAAGCTTTACATAATGTACTTCCCGTGCTTGCTTTACATAATCATGCATATATTAAACTGATTCGGCACAGAAGGATGAGACAGTCAAAACAAACAATAAAAAGCTGCACAAAGCTTTTACAAAAGAGGTTTTGAACCTTTGCACTGGAGCACACCATCCCCTGTGCAGAGCACGAGCTCCAGCGTTTCAGGAGTTTCAGAAAGTGCACTTGGAAGTGTTGGGAAGCTGATCCCCTACCTCTCCCCGTGGCTCTGTTTGCATGGCTCGTGGCTTAATGAGGCACTTACTTTTGTAAGAATTCATCAGAGCCATAAACACTCAGAAGGCATTCCTCCCGGGCGGGGTATTGATTTGTGCAGCGGAGGATCTCCACAATTAAGTCGTGAGTGATACAGCCAGCTGTAAATAAAGATAGCAAGGAAAATTAATAGTAGCTTGCTGGAGAATTGCAGGCTACATATTTGAGCAAAGAAAATAACGTGATTTTTTTGGTTGGTTTTATTTTTTTTTTCTGCAATTTCTAACAACTGCTGCAGACTAGCTCCATCAAGAGGAATTAGATCAAGACACATTTGACTTTTTTTTTTTTTTTTTTTTAGATTTTGCTTAAATATTCTACCTGACATGGAATCTATATCCATTTAGAGGAAATGAGCAATTTGTTGGGCAGCTGGAATGAAGAAGAGATGAGCAATATTCCCAAGAGGAAAGGAACAGACAAATTACTTTCTTTTTTTTTTTTTTTTCCCATTTTCCTGATGAACATTTTGGTACTTTTCCAGTGATGGAAAAGTTCACTCTCTAGCCACTTATGACACAAAAAGGCTGCAGAATGTTACTTGCTATTGTTTCTACTATGCCCACCCTTTTGGCTATAAGAGGTAAATTGATACTCTAATGTGTTTTGTATATGCAATATATTATATTATTTAATATATGTGTAGTCACATGATAGTATAAAACTATACATAATCCCTATAAATGAGAAAATTCTATATCAGTTTGTACAGTCAGCTGTTCAGAAACATTTTGAGAATTTTTCTCCAGTTCTACTTCAGCTTTATAAACCATTTTTAACACTTGCCAATACACTTCCTCTCTGTCCATTTTAGAGGAATAATCAAAAATGGAAAAGAATAGCTGCATAATTGAGAAACATATCTGATAAATTTGATTTTACGTCAAAAGGGATGGGAAAACTTCAGTGAACAGCTGGCATTTCTAGAGGACTGGGTTATGACAGAACCAAAACTGAAATAAAACAGAGTTGGCTTGGCTTTTGCTTTGGTTTTCCCCTGAGGGGGAAAAAAAAAAAATAAAAAAAAAATCAAAGCCTAAATGGATTCAAATGCTTCTTCTGAAAATGTTCCTTTTCTTTGCAAAAGTGAGGGGGGAAGAGGGGAATTTGCTCAGAAAGGCACTGAAATTACACAATTTTCTACTGGTTTTGCCAGTTTAAATAATTTACCCTTCTGAGAACTCACCATTTTAAGCAACTCAGCTGGTCTGATGTGTAAATTGCAGTGCTTGTTGGCTGAATTTGTACTTTCCAGAAAATGAAGAGCAGCACAGAATCTCGAATTAAAATTGTAACATGCACTTTTTTCAGGTCACTCATTGGAAAAAATCAAAAACTTGCTAGTATCACTCATTTCCACTCAATAGATCTATCTTTCTTTCCTTACTCTGCCAAAAGTTCTTGCCCAACTGAGCAGTATTTTATATTATATGGGGTAAAAAACCAGTTCTTCTTCCTCCTACTTCAACCTTACTGCTTACCTAGTCTAAATAAGTTTAGGATAATTAATACTCGGCCTGTTACAGTCAAATAATTCCTTGGAAACTAAAGAAATTATTCATAAAAAAAAAGACAAAAAAGAATATTACTTAATCAAGCACAGGAAAAGAGGGGGAAATAAGATTTAATTTCTTTTATTTTTGCATGTGTTGCAGAAATAAAAATTAGTAGAGCTGGAATTAGATTCTCCCATTAATCACAGGATGCACACGAGCAGTGGCAGCTTCTCATGGCCATTAATGGCAGAATCATTTAGGTTGGGAAGAACCTCTTTCCCTGCAAAGCTGGGCCAACACTGAATTCAGACCATCTTGTTCAGAGTTTTGTGTTTTAAGACCTCAAAAATCTCCAGGTCTGGGGACTCCACAAACTTCATGGGTAAACTCTTCCAATTCTTAATTATTCTCCTTTATTCTTCCCACCTACTTGGAATTTCTCCTTTCATTTGATGACTCATGTGCTTCCCCTGACCCGTGCATCACCTCAATCACTTACCATGTTGTGTAAGAAGTAGAGGATGTGGTGAAAAATCTGTCCAAATGCTGATTCTGAATTTTATTCCCCCGAGGAGATGGTCTGGGAACCTTGTTGCGATACTCCAGATTTTCCCGGTATTTGTCTTCAAATCAAAAGCAGGATAGGAATTTCTGATTCTGAAAAACACAAACATGTGAAGAAACTATGAGGTGTGCACTTCTGGCCTCTTCTGAGAGCAAAACAAAAATTCTATGTGATATACGTAGGGAGCTGTTAGAAATGAAACTCTGTGGAGAGAAACAGTAGCGACACAAACTCTGATTTCATACCTTAGTGAGATAACTACATACATCTACACATATAACTACATCTGTTATTCTAGGGAAACCAGCAGTAAAACCTTCACAAGGTTGACAGAACCACTGCTGAGCTTGACCTCAGCAGAACTGAAAGGAGTTTAAACACTGAAGGAGACTTCGGTGTACACTGGGCTCAGTAGAAATGATGGTGCTCAAATATGTACTTAAATAACAGAGTTTTAGCACAGAGCTAGCCAAGAGCATACACAGACGGCTGCAACCAGGACATCTGGTCAAAATGAATACAGGAACATGATTCCTAAGCAAAACCTTAAGGAGCTGTCTCAAACCCAATCTGAAATCCTCATTTCCAAAACTCTGGGTATTTATGTAAAACTCTGTGGAGTGCATTATCAGTTACAGTCATTGACTCGCTCTGATATACCATCCAATATAGACTATATTGCCCCTCCTCCTTCCCATTACCTTTGATTTGCAGAAACTAATTCCTCCCGAGGTCCCATTTCCTAATGAACACTGGTCACAGGTATTATGCCTATCACCTGAGATTAAACTTGCTTTTTCAGCAAATACACCGTGCAGCTGCAGGTGAGGGCACATACTGTACCAGCTGAAGCTTTACATTTCACTAATTGGCCTGAATATTTAGCAGCTAAACACAAGCATCCTGTTCTAAGCATCTTCTGCTTGTTGGTTCAGGCAGCATTTTGCAGCTTCTGAGTTGGGAGTGCTTTGCAATGTCTCTGCTAAGTGCATTTTGAACCCCAGCTCTCTCACATAAAAGTCTTCATTACTCTGTTACCTCCAGCCTCAGAGCTGCTGCCCAAGTCTCTTAAACAACCATGTGAGTGCGATACTCTCTTGTGCCCTGCATTTCTACAGCGTGAGAAGAAAATGAAAAAAGAGGAAAAAAAAGATAAAAAGGAAAAAAAAAAAAGAAGAAAAAGAAAAATAACCCAACCAAACAAAAGCTTTGGCTTCCAAAATTAATAACCCAGAGACCCAAAGAAGCAAAACCAGCCTGTTCCTTATCATGCAAAGCCAGGGGCTTGATGTTTCTGTGGGGTGGGAGGAATCAAGGCTTGAGAGGAGAAGCTTCAGTATGAGGCAGATTTATATTCACAGTTAGAAGCCATTACACAACAGAGGCTGTTTGGGTGACCTCAGTAGTTGGTGCCAGTCTATTTTCTTTGTGCACCAGGTACAGCTCTTCCCCTGTAACATGCTCCTGCAAGAAAGCCAAGGACTGAACAGAACTGGAAACTTCTCTACCCAGCCTCCAGTTACCAGGCTATGTCCACACACAGGGCATGAATCTTACTGGCAGTCATACCCAAACTAAGCAAACCTCGTCTCCTTCCCTACCCTGCTTCTATTTTAGCAAAATGTGGGGACACAAACTTGCTTTCCAGAGAGAAAACCCACTGAGTTTCCCAGAGTGGCTCTTTATGGCCATCTGCTACTCTCATGTGATTAAAGGGCTTCTGGCCTGAGCAGCTGGGCAAAGCACTGCAAAACTTTGCAAGTTTGGGGCTCCCACAGCACAACTGAAGTGCTGTGCCAACATTTCAGATATAAAATCCCGTGCTACTTGCTTTGTGCGCTGCAGCAACTCAGCGTGTGCAGAAAGTACTGACACTCAGAGGGATTTCACAGCATTTCATAACATGGTGTGTTTCTCTGCAGTGCAAGGCACATCCCTGAAGACATTGAGAGGCAGAGGAACTCTGCATTTTGCAGCCCTGAACCCTGGGAGTGCCAGCCTGGCACCTGGAACTCGCTTTAGGATGCGCTCTGAAGCCACCCAGGGATGACTGCTCACTACAGCTCTGCTCACAGCTGTGCAAGTAACCTGAGAAAGGGTTTTGAAGACTGATTTACAGTCGTGGACCACTAAATGCTTCAATTATAGACTGCTACCTGTGCAAGTATTGCCTAGAGAAAAACACAGTGGGCCTCTATCTGAGCTGCAGGAATGCACGAGACAGAGTCTGAATTATACATCCTGCCTCTGACATATGAAACTGCCAGCAACCGAGATCCATTGGGGACTGGGAGGATGCTCATTTGGCAAGACTGAATATCTAAGTTATTTGAAAATGTATGACATTTTTTGGTCCTTTGGTTGGAGCGATATTATGTCCTAAAAGTGTTTCTCTATTTATTTAATAGAAGATAAGCAAAAGCTGTTCTTATTTTCTCTTTAAGAGTGTTTGCTCATGACACACACAAAACAAGTTCCTGAAAAACAAGACTCACTTATTTGTATTTATCTTTTTAGCCCTGTAAATAAACCCGTGTATTCAAAAATCAATAAAAAGCTTTCGTATAATTAGAATGTTTAGACATTAAAAAAAAAAAATCTGAATAGCTGGGAGGAAAGCAGTCATGTGGAATGTGCCTTCATGCATCTCATGGCAGAATTGGGTTGGGGTTCAGGCTGATGAACTGTGGGAAAGTAAACCGAGACATGAAACTGAGTATGTTTTGAAGCTGACCACCCCATTTGAATACATGATATACTCTTCATTTCAGTGCAACATCAAGCTGGGTTTTTTTTTGGCTGGGTTTTTTTGGTTGGGTTGTTTTGGGTTTTTCTCTTTTAAGAGAAGCAGCCTTGGCTGACCTTGAATAAAATCAATTCATTAAAGTCTAATGAGAAAATCAGGATTCCATTTTCCAACTCCTTTCCAGGGGGGAAAGGCATGAATTTGTGCTAACAACTTGACAGTGTGATCAGTGAATATCTACAAAAGAAAAATCAATCTGCACAGATGGTCTAAATACTTGCAATTTTTAGTGTGTCTGGATTTCAATACAATTAATTTTTCTGCAGAAGATTAAGAAAGTAAAAAATGTTCTATCCCATTAAGTCAGGCTTTTAAGTGCAATGGTAACATATAATTAAAGTAGGTTTTGTCACTTGCTAAGTCTCACTTTTCATCATGACAGTATGTAGCAATTCTGCTCTCAATCAGCTCCTCCAGCTCTTATTTTCCTGCTCAGAGTTGCACAGGCACTAATATTGTCCGAGACAATGACAGAAAAAGGATGGGAAACTTTACACGCAATGAAACATCAACAGCGAAGAGTTAAATATACTTATCACTTATAAAGCAGACAGTTAGAAGACAAAACATTCTTTGAATTACTGTTCCTTTGTGGTTTTTAATGTTTAAACCAAAATTGTAAGTGCTTTCTTATTTAAGCAGACAGTGGAACAGTGCTCAGGACTGTGGGGTGACCTTAGGTGGGTGCCAGGTGCCCACCAAGCTGCTCTACCATTCCCTTCCTCCTAAATCCAGGGGCAGGGAGAGGAAAGATGGGGGGGAAAACCCTACTGGGTCAAGATAAAGGCAATTCACCAAAAGCAAAGGCAAAGACCACGCATATAATTAAGGGAAGACAAAATATTCTCGACTTCAAATCAGCAGGCAATTTCCAGCCTCCTTCCAGGAAGAAGGGCTTTAGACAAATGTCATCATGATAAATACAGTAGCCAAGTCACTGGTGTACTATCCACACCCTTCTAGCTGCCAATCCACAGCCCAGCCCTGTGAGGGGATAATTAACTCCAGCCCAGTCAGCCCCAACAGACAGGGATAACCAACCCAACTAATGGCAGTGAGTGAAATGTGTGATAAAGTGATAGTTGGCTGAAAAAAAAAAAGCTTTTTCATTACTTACTTCTCCACTGTGTTGCAGAAACCAACTGTGTTCTCATTACTGCCTTGATCTGCTTCAATCAGCTGGATAGACCAACTTGCAGCCTAAAAACACCAAAAAGACCCCAGAAGAAACAGAGCTGAGTTATTTAGATATCAGAAGCAGGAAGACAATAAGGCTAACCTTGAATTTTGTTCCATGGGAGCCTATCACTCCTCCCCTGACTTGATGGAGTTCCAAATAAACACAAATGGCCCCGTTTTGACTGCACTCTAAGTGCTTTCAGAAGTCACAAAGCACCAGCTGCCCTGGGTAACAACTGGTTTTTTCCTCCCCATGCAGACCATGAGGAATTTCAGACAAAGCTTTCACAATTCACCTGGTATCAAGGCACAGATAACTCCAGACATTTAGCCCACAAAAGTGAGAAGGGCAAACAGTAGCTTATGCTTCAGTGTGTTTTAATCCTTATTTTCTCTCTTTCTGCTCTGGCAGGAAGCTTAGCATCCCCTCAAACTCCATAAACCTGCCAGGTAAGTCCCTAAGACAGATAAGAGGGAGCCAGTGGACTCTACTGCACAAGAAAAAATCCCCACAGATTTCTGTGAACTTGGAGAGCAGAGGTCTGAGCCACTGCTTTGGGTCAAGCATCCCTTTGTCTGTTTGCCTGAAATACTCTTCAGCCAGAACATTACCTCCAGGAAAGAACTTAATGCTCTTACATCTGCAAGCCCTTTCTACTCTTGTAGCTAGAGACATTACAAGGCTTAACTGCATAAGAGTTTTTAAACCCCTTCAGAAAGAGAAGGGGCATGTCAAAGAACAGGAAACTGAGACGTGGTGAAAGGTTTAGTTCATTATTTAAATAATAAGCTATATAAAAGTGTGGAAATTTGTTTAAAAAATAACTAATAAACAGAATTTAAGGTTCTTTTTGGCTGGACAAGATAGTGCAATATGCATTAAATGATGCAGGGTGGGAAATTTTAGTTATAGTTTAAAAGATGGGATGATTATAAAAGATGAGAGATCTGCTGGGAGCTGGCTGGTGGGGAAATCACAAGGGCAGAAATGGGAGCTCAAAAGTCAGAAATTTTACATTGATACAATGAACCCAAAACTGATGGTATGTTGTATTTTCATTATCCACAATACCATATAAGCATTAGGTTGGTGCATATGAAATTCAAAATACCAAGGGGGCATCAACAGTAGAGGGGAAAATTGAAATTGTCTGGTAGGATAGAACAGTGGATAAACCTGAGGGTGTAAATAAGATAGTAAAATTAAATTTATCAATCAAAATCAGTACTCCATCATTCCCTGGTTCTAAGAACTGCAGAAAAAGGTCCTTCAAAATCCAGTGAAAATGTAACACCTCCACTGATTCATTGTTTCCATTTTGGTTAGGCACCTACCTTACAATTTGTTTCATCAGACAGTAATAAGAACCTCTGGAGGATATTCACTATTTAGAAATTCATGAATGATTTGGTAACAGTAACAGCCTCACACAATTACCTATTTATTAAAAAAAATTTAAAACCCACAAAAACAAAGACTCATTTTTCAGCTTTCTGCAGCTCTATCCTTGCAGAGCAGCTACAGTGCCATGGAAAAAGTACATGGAAAAAGAGAAAAAAGTGAAAAGCTAAGAAAATTAGCTCATAGATAAGAAAAGGTGGGACTGGAACTTGGCCTTAAATAGGACTGAAGGTATTAAAGGAGCAAAACCACAGCTGTGAACTAAGGAAGGAGAAACAGGGAGGAATTGAGCAAGGAAAAGGACAGGACTTGGAACGCATGATTTGCCACAAGGATGAATCCTCAAATCCTCCATGGCTTGAAGAATATGGTAAAATAATTACTAAGGGACGGCAAAGAGGAGCCTGACAGCCCAAAGCTGTGACCTGGATCCCCCCTGCAGGACACAGGAGTGTCACACAGGGTGTCACAGGAGACTGCTTTACATTGCTTCTTTGCTGGCAGCATCCCTGAGTGATTCCTAATGGCAAACAAGAATCCTGCGTGGCCAGTATTAGTCTACACATCTGGAAAATACCATTGCAAAGTCGCTCAAATTCATTTTGGTGGCAGAGGTATATAAAGGAGATAAATATCTCTACCTCCATCAATGAAACAGGGATGAGAGATTCAGTTTGGTCATGTCTTCTTTTCACCTGTCCAGAAACTTTACTTTCTTCTTCTTGCATATAAAGAGAAAATGTTAACTAGATGGTCACATTATTTTTCAACAGGACTTGAGTCTCCATGCACGGCAGGTATGTTAAAGAGAGCAGTGAATGAGACAGAGCTGCCTATGGAGAGAATCAGTGACACCAGGGATGGAGCAACTGAATGCATCCCTTGATGGCTGTGATCTTCTATCATCCATAGACTTCTGACGTTATGCTAATCAAGTCACCTACGCCATCCTTCCAAATATGAACAATAATAGTGTATTTCTCATTTCTGGAGCACTCAAATCAAAATCGTGACTTTGGTCTGAAGATGGGACTTGGGTGAAGATATGAGTCTTGTTAGTTACTCTGAAAACACTACAGTCGAAAATTAGATCCGAAGTGTCATAGAAGGAGTAGCTACATATATTAGATACTGTTTCGGTTTTATTACAGTTTTCTTTCTAATATGGAAAAAACAACACCATTTTTCACCGGGATGTTACAAAGACAGTTTCTTTTACTATTTTGAACATCTCACCTGTAATGACAAAGTCAGAAAAAAATAATGTTTCCTTTATTATATTGGACATATTTTAATTAGCACACATTAAATAAAGTCCAGGGTCACACAACTGCATCTAAGAGCTATCAGAATACCAGAATATGAATTTTAGCAGGAATATTTCATCTTGCCTGCCTATGACCCATCTCAATTCCAATCACTCTGTCTCAGCATCCTTTGTATTTCAGTCTGAAGTCTTGGTTCTCATTTTCTACTACTTGGATGCATTCTTTACTTGTTCTGGACCTCACAAATCCAACCTGTTCTCGTTATTTTGCTGTGGATTTCCACTTATCCCCCCCTTCTGATTGTCTTACTCAGCATCAGGTTGGTCACCCCGCAGCACTTGTCTTTTCCAGAACTCCCAGCCCAGCAGCAGTAACTGCTTTACAGGCTTTTTTTGCTCTTCCCTCTAAGTGTTTCCTTCACTCTTATTTTCCCTTATCATCTCCAGGTTCAGCTGCCATCCCCCTTGCCTTAGCTCTCTTTCTATCCTGACATGGCTTTTTCTCCCTGAAGGAATTCCTGTGACCACAGTGAATTTTATGCTGAAAATCAATTCACTCCTCTCTCCCATTTCTTCCTCTCCCAGCTAAACAGCTCAAATACTTCCCTGACTTAATCAAATCCTCCCACACACTCGATTGTAGTTGCCCTTGACTCACTCAGCTCTTCTCTTCCCTCCCCTATAATTCTCTCCTCCTCCGTCACAGAAGCGTTTGTGCCTGTTCTTAAATGCTTGCTTCCCCTAGCACCTCTTCTTCCCACCCCATGATTTAATCTCCTCCTGCTCATTTATATCCCACTATTTTCTGCTTTTCTCCTGGGAAGGCTTGTTCTTTTCGTCGTCATGTCAGCATGCTTTAGTTTTCCTATCATGACTAAAAAGCAACAACAGCCTTTTGTCTCTCCACCTATTCTTCCCCTCCTCTTTTGTATTCATCGCTGAAATTCTAAAATGCGGCGCACAGGATTAGTCTTAAGAGTTCTTGTCCTCAGATATATTTCCCCCCGCTGCCTTCCCATCTGTCAGGGCCTGCATATGTTTACTTTTTTAGTTCTCCTTATTCAGAGACATAGAAACAAGTCAATCAAGTGTCTCTTCCCCTTTGCTGTATGATACTGTGATCACTGGGACTTAAAGGCAGAAGGTGAACCTAAGCTGTCTTTTAATATTCATGGTGCAGAGGTATCCTGTAGGCTATTTCAGGATTCCTATAGTCATTCAGAATGCTAACAAGGAGTGGAGGAAAGGGAGGATTTATCATTTTCTTTCCCCTTCTCCATATCAGGATTTTGAAAGAAGGAAAATGAGGACAGATATAACATCACAGAGAGTCATGGGAGTCCCCTAAGACATGGGTTATTAAAAATTGCAAAATCATGAGTAGAGCTATGAACACCTGATGAAGGAGGGAAAAAGATAAAGGGTTTCCTTCAGCTAAAAGACTAAAAGAGTGTGTGCCATAGGATCCAGCTTCCACAGTTAGAGTAGATGTGTCTATTTTTATAAAATAATTATATGTGCACACAGAAGTGCGTGCAGAACATGGGGAAGGCAGGATGGGCTATATGTTTCATCTCTCAGGAATAGGATATGTCAGCCAGACTACACACACAGACAGTAATCTGTCTCAACAACAACAACAAAACACCACCACCAAACAAACTAACCAGATTCAACATAATGAATTGTTATTTTGAATCTCAGGTTTCATATCAGACCATAAAGATTTGTCATCTCATCTTTCAAACACAACTTACTCTACATTTCTGTACTTACCCTTCTCTACTAGTTTTATGGCTCAGTGAGCCATAAAATGAGCCTACTGGAGCATTCTAGACCATAATCTAGATTCTCCTCTGGTATAAAATTCTTTTCCTTCCCCTGAGGCATAAATGTTTTATTTTTCAAAAGGTCTTTAAATTAAGTGCTTCTAATCCATGTTGCAAGAGTGTGAGTGAATACACAAAGTACAAGGACAAAAAACTTTAAGCACTGATAACAGAAGAACATTTAAATACCTCTCTGTTGTGTCCAGGGCCCTGGGGGTGGGTAGACCCTATGCTGAATCTTCTGGAAGTGTTGGTTAAAGAAGCTTCCCAATTTTCACTTTCTTCTCTCACTTTTTGTCCAAAGGGATAATTGTCTGAGAAAAGAGGACGTGGAGGAACCAGATTTTCAAAGCCTATCTGAAACTCCAGATTCCTGTTGGCCTTTTCCACATTCGAAGCCGAATTTGCACTATTCCTTCCGTGGAGTTCCCTCTCGTGACTGCAGGGACGGGAACCCACCCCAGAGAAGCTTCTGCAGTCAGGTGGCAAAGAAGGTCTGAAGCCAACCCTTGGTGAGGCCGTGCCTTGCTGCCAGTGAGGGACTGGATTTCCAGGGTAAAACTCTCCATAAGCAGCGAGAGGTTTGCAGTAAAGACGATGATCAGGCACATTCCAGCTGAGAAGGTCTGCTGGGAAAAACATCTCTTCGTGATGATGCGGGTGGGACGAGCCATAGAAAAAAAATTCATTGCTGACTTCGTCAACTATTGGATCGAATCCTAGGGGGATCTCTCCATCAGAAGCAGAATGGCACGTTGGGGAAGGTGCTGGGTCTGCAGGCTGTCCTTCCCAAAATCCCTGGGGTGAGAAGGGCACCCTGCCAAAGTGTGCCATGGCTGATGCTCGCTGCAGGCCTCAGTGCCCAGGAAAGGCTCGGCAGAGCTCCGAGGTCAAGAGGGCTGGAGCTTCATGGCACTGGAATGAAGCACAGAATGGAAGTTAAACCCCAAAATATCTAGCATAATGAAAGCATTACACTGCTTTGGTCTTTTATGTTTTAGAGCTTTCTCCAAAGAGTGGAGATATTTTCTTAATGTGGAATTTGATCATTCCTTTTGTCTGATCCTTATTTCCGGGCATATTATTGTTACTATAGCTGTTAAAAAGAAATAAACAAAAACACAACAACAACAAAAATTAATTACTACTATTTTTATTATCACTGACTCCAAAATAATAGCAATGGCATGCCTGAAACAGCTGATCTAAATATTAAATACTAATTATGACAAAAAATAAAGAAAACCTCGGTGTTTTTTCTCACAGTTTCTACACAAGCATAGCAAACAATGCAGGAAGGAAGACTTTGTATTAATGGTTGTTAGTTTCATTCACATTTTCCTCTTTTTTTTGTGCCTCCAATTCCTTCATATTCTACCACTTTTTATCTTCGTGTAATCAGGTGAAGAAAGTTCAGTCAAAGGATATAGAAGACATGGACCTCCAATTAATATTCCCCAAAAGCTAGGATATAGCACATAAAAAGGGGGGAAGAAAGAGATAAATAAATTTCAGCCTCTTTTTATTTCTCATTTTACAAAAGAAATTTATCTTCAAAGCCTGAGGCTGGACTTTTTTTTTTTTTTTTTTTTTTTAGCAAATTAACAGGCAAGGACATGAGCTTCTGCGGCTCCACCATTAATGCTGTTGCTAGCAAACTTCCTGATCTGATTTTGGCATGTGCCAAGTACTCCTATGGTTCAGAGGGGCAGCACACACTGGAATCTGCTGTCAGAAGGCATGAGGATATATTTTTTTTAGGAAGGGAGTTTCCTTCTACAACCCAAGTCAATTCTGGGCCATTTGCCCTAAAGGCCTTGGCCAGTTTCATTTGCTGATTCAGATGTAGCCTAAAACCCACAAATGACACAGAACAGCAATGCCACACACTGCACACAGTTGTGCTGGAGTAAGTTTACCACCTAAAAGAAATAGAGACATCTGATTTAATAATTCAATAAAAAAAATGTATTCCCCAGCAGAAAAAGAAAAAGCTATTGAGATAAAAAGTGTGCTCAGAAATTGCTAAAGCTTAGCTCCACAAATAGATTTTCCATTAAGTCCCCAAGATACTGCATTAGTTTAGATAACAGCACCTTGCAATGAAAATCTATGTTACAACAGAAGGTATTCATCCCGATTTTATTTATTTTTGTTTCATTTTAAGTCAAACTCTAGGTGACATAAACTTCTGTCACCCACAGTGTGGAATGAAAAATGAAATGAAAAATGGAACAGGCTAAAATAAAACCTGCAACTCAGAGGCTGAACTGCTGTTTCAAACACTCCATGTAGTAATTCCATGTGCTGCAAGCTTTGGTTTCCTTGAAACGTGTTGAAAAAAACCGCACATTTATGAAATTACACTAGGCCAGAAAACCAAAATGACGCATACCACTTTGAATGGTGATATAAAATGAAATTACAGTTTCGCAGCTTGCTTTCAGAATGAGTCCTGAAGTTCACTATGTTTTTAGATAAAAATGACACCATTAAAAAAAAAAAAAAAAAAAAAAAAAAAAAAAAAAAGAAGCATAATGACAATAGTTTTTCATACAAAATTGTCCTCATTTACAACTTTCTCTGTTTTACATTTCCCCAGCAGGTAAATAAAAGAAAGAAAACAAGAACGAAAATTATATAGCCATTAAATCCAGAAGTACAAGGTCTTTCCCTCTTTTTTTTTAAACTCATCTTGAAAACTGGAATGTTTCAGGAAGAAATATTAGATAAAATAATGAACTCTCCCTCCAATCCCATCTTTCTTAAAAAAGCTTGGCTGTCTGGAAGGCCACAAGGCAGAGAAAACACAGTACCTTTTACACCCTTTCAACTAAAATATTTTCCTTGCATTGCAAACAAATTCGGTTTACGCTGGCATAAAAACATCTGACATAAAACTGCTCTCGCTCACCACTCTGCCTTTCTGTAACCTCTGCACAAGGTGTCCTCCACGAGGGCTTGCATTTCAAGCTGACCCCTGAGAGTGGAGGCTCAGCATGCCGTGGTGCAAATCTCCGGGGTGTAAGGTGGGATAGTTTGGGCAGAACCACCAGGCTCTGTGTTTGGGTCACCCCCTCATCCTTTTCAAAGCAGCACACAAAGCTCAGGGGAAGGTCTGGCTCTTTGCCAGCCACTGTTTCACCTTCTGAGTCTTGCTGTCGAGTGCATTGACAAAATAATTTTTAAGAATCACTAAGGAGGCAAAATTTATATGATTTTTTAAAAATTAAAACCACCCAAGTTTTGGGGGTTCTGTTGTGGTTTTTTTTGTTTGTTTGTTTGGCTTTGCGGTTTCTCAATCCAAATTGAATTTTGGAGGGTTTGGCTTTTTCCTCCTACAGCTATGAAGCCCTCCTTGCCCATTTGAATGACAGCTGTGTTTTCACATGATCGTGTGGCTCTGGGATCAGGGACTTTAAGGGAGAATCCCAACCGATACTGTAAATCAAGCGACTTGAGAGTCTCACAGCACTGCAAGCACCATCCAAGCACACAGAAATACTTTCCACACTTGGACATGCCCGTGAATCCTCGTAAAAAACCTTGGCACGCTGTGGGCTCAATTTTCCCTTTTACCGCATCCCAGGAGGGGATGACTGCGGCGCTTGCTAAGCAGCAGGAATATCTGTTGTGACTCCTTACCTGAAACACAATTTATTTTGTAGGATATAGAGCCTCCAGTGCCCTCCAGCTCACAGACATTTTCAGGTGACCTATGTGCTTTCCGTACCAAGGAGGCGTAACTTTTCCGTCAGGAGCTTTCCTTCCTGTTTAACCGGTTTATGGTGGTGATGATTCTCTTCCCAAGTCACCCCTCAGGGAAAATTCAAGCTGCAGCAGCAATAAAAAGGTAACCCCTTATCTATTATCCTTCTCCACTTGGAAACACGACCATACCTTTTATTTTTTATATATACAGTGGTGGATTATCCCCCACTTTCAGAGCAAGTTTCCAACACGCTTGAAACAACAGCCTCGTTAGAGGGAAAGGATTGCCTCTTAGGAAGATTTCTGCACAAGAACAGGATTCAAACATTTTTCCATTTCTCCATCTTTGCACAGCCTCCACCTACATGCTCCAAGAGGAGCGCCCAGCTCTGGTCACAGGGGAGGGGGACAACACAAACCTCTGATGGCAGAGGTTGGCTTTGCTCCTCAGTGTGCAGAGCTGGGACTGCACAACAGTGGAAGAACCTCCCTTATGCTGGGATGTTTCCCAAGGGCCAGTGAGGACTTGGCTCTCTGCAAAGGGCCCGAAGAGCTGGAGTAAACACAGCACTGGCCACGTCCATCCTCCACAGCCCCCAGGAGCCCAGCGCCCTCCATAAAAGGGAGCAGCAGAGGCTGCTCCAGATACAACACAGAGGGAGTTCCCTCAGGGACCACTTGCCTTCACACTTCATACCATTCCTTAAAAAGTTATGAAGTGCTCCGCTGAAGTGGCTCTTCAGAATTGAAGCAAAACCCCAGGGCTGTAACAGGCAAGAAAATATCCTCGAAAACAGGGAGGGGGCAAGTGTCAACAAAACAGTATTTTGGTTCTAAAAGGTCAGGCAATGAGACTGAACAGATTAGGATAAAGGATATACAGTTAATAATTAATATCTGATATCTTATATCTGATAAACTGAAGTTATAATTTGTTAAAGCACGACAGGAAAAATGCCCCAGCCTTTAAAGCATAAAAGCTTTCAGTGATGTCACTGCGATTTCCCAGCCATTAAATAAGGACAAAACTTATTTCAGCTGGTGAAAGGCAATGCATTTTTTGGTCATATATCAATATACTCTCCATATACTCTCCATATATTCTCTAGAATGATCAAATTGCTCCAGAAGCTATTTGGTGGTATTTGTACTCATTTTCCAGTGATTACTGTGAAGTGATCCTGAGAGAGAGGAGCTCAGCAATTTTAGGAGCTGCCATTTCAGAGTTTATGGCAGTGTGGTGTTGCTTCACCTCTCAGGGATTGGACACAGCTGAAGGAGGAGGATTGAGAAAACAGGAAATACGCATGGGAAGAGCTCATATTCCAAGCACACACAAGAAAGCTACATCCATAAAACAAAATGAGCCAGGACCCCTCCGCCTCTCTCCCCCCATGGTGATTTTTAGGAGAAGGCTATGAAGGTTTTTGTTGGGAAACTCTGAACACTTCCAAAATTTTCCCTGGCTTTTAGGGTGGCCACTATTTGTCTGTTTTGTGCTTCGCACTAAAGGAGCAGACAGGGAACTGCTGAGTCACTTTCTACCCTAATTCCTCCTAGGACTACAAGAACTGCCTCCTCCTCTTTTGCTGGCATGTGGGACAAAATCTCCAGAGACAAAGAAAGCAAGACAATCCCTGGGACGTTTCCTTTTCTTCTGTCAGACACTCTCACTGCTCCACCACCTGGGCAGGTGGATCTGAATTCCACTCAAGTTACGGAATAATCCTGGATTTGATTTAGCTGTGCACGGGTGTGCTCTTTGGACCCAGGTCTGATACAGAGCTGCAGGGAAAGAGCTGGCAAAATAATCACTCTGCACCCCCCAGAATGAAGCACAATGTCTTCGGCAGGCTTTTACTCACAGTGCTGCTTTCCCAGGCAGTCTGGAGCTTTTGAAATAGCGCTCTTGCGTTTGCAGCCTTCAGGCTTCCAGTAATAATAGGCTTGCAAAGGGAAGGCAGCAAAGTGTTTCAGCAATCAGTGGGGATGGAAATCTGGCCAAGCAGAGCGGCAGTGAGGAAAACTGCTCCATTTCATCAGAGATCCATCCTTCTGTGCTCCTATTCTCCAGTGCCACCTACTGTCATTTCCCCAAAACTGGGAGGCAGAGATTGCTGCGCTGAGAGCGCTGGTGACTAAGCCTTACGTCTGGCTCCTGGGGACATCGTCCTGTTTGTCACCATCACTGACAAATACGGGCCCTCTCTGAAAGCTGCTTTTTGTGGGAAAGCTTCCTGGCTGTCAGGGTCCTGCTTGAGCAGGGTGGGATACTCCTCCTGGAGAAAGCGCCGGCAAAACCGCAGAGCAACCTCAGGGCTCCTCCAGGTGCTGGCAAAAACAAATGCCAGGGTGTTGTGTTGAACAAGAATAATGGTGTTAAAAAAAAAAGAAAAAAATAATAAAAAGAAGTTAAAGAGGTTGTTTTTTTTATTACAAGCCCTTGTTTCTTCCTCACAAGTTTTGTCATGCAGGGGTTGTGCCCTCCTACCTGTTCAGAAAAATCCAGCAGGGCAGATGCTGCTGGGCAAAGAAAATAAAAGTTGCAACAGGTACAATAGAGCGGTTGAATCATTACAGTGATTCATCAGTAAAGGAGACATTTGTTGCAAAGGGCAAGAAGGACTTTTGGGTTCTGAAAACACTCCCCACCCTCTGTTTACTCACACAGAACAAGGAAGGGGAAAGGACAGGGTGAGAAGCAAAGTTCCACTTTTCTGAGAAAAATAAATAAAAATAAAAAGTTGCTTAACATAGAAAACATTTTCACAGGCTCTGCTGACACCTACATCTAGTATCCAAAGTTACTAAGTTACCAACACCCTCCTGAGGTTTGAAATAGGCAGTTGTGAAAGTTCAACCTCCGCAGCCCGCACACACTGACTGCAAAGCCAGCTAGGACTAAATGTAGCCCACGGAATTTAATCTCTCCTTTTATTTGAACATCTTTTGTACTTTGATCCTCTGAAAGGAACAGCGCCCTTCAACAGTGTTGTTCCTGGCAGAAACAATTACTCTGGCTTAAAAAAAAAAAATTAAAAAAAAAAAAAAAAAGGGGAGATAAGAAAACCGAGAGCATTCTTAACGCATATTAAAATATGCAGCTACAAATAAGACACGTTGTCAATTTTTATGCGTATACACACAGATATTCAGGTGTGAAGGCTTATATATGTGCATCTAAACACGTCTGTATGCAGACAATTATATATATGTGTACACTTACACTTATAGATCTCTCAATAAAAGCCTAAAACAGATATATACATACACACACCCCTTATATACTCAGTGACCCAAGAAGAGAGTTCAAACGATTCAGAAAATAAGTCAACCCACAAGTTTCAGCTGAAGGTCAAAAACCCCAAAGCTGAAGAGTGCTTAAAGCCTAAGCTCCTGCTCACAAACTTCATAAATTTCACTTTGTCTTCTTCCATTTCTCTTACCTTCTCTGCTTTTCCCACTGCTTCCTTACGCTATTCCTTTCTTCCCAGCCCAGCGTGCCTGCTCAGTGGCTTTCTGGGAAATTCACTTCGTCGCTCCGGGGCGCTCAGTGGGGTTTGTTGACCTTCCAGAAACTGCTCACACCATAGCCTGCACAAATATAAAACACCCCTGTGATACTGGCACGCTGGGGAGATAAGCTCCCCAGCCACAAGAGCTGGCTTGCCCTGTGGGAAATTCAGAGAGGTGGCTCATCGCTGTTGCCAAAACCCTTTTCCACTGCGGCTCGTGATGCTTGGGCCTTCTGCAAGGCTGCCAGGGCAGGAGGGGGGCAAAGAGCCCCCCAAAGCACAGAGCACAACCACTCACCCCCAACCACCAGAGCTCTACTGCCTTTACCAAAGAAAACCAGTTAGTAACTCTTCAAGCATCTCTAACTTGCAATATTGCAGTACTGCAGCAGCTTAAATCGTGCAGTATTTCTGAATTTTCCCTGAACTTCTTGCACATGGTCAGCTTCTTATATCTTTCTTCCAACTTTAATTTTACTGTCATACTCCACCACAGTACAATTGAAACAGTTGCTTAAAAAAAGCCGGAAACAAACAAACAAAAAAACCCCAACCATATGGCTTTAAAAAAAAAAAAAAAAGTTAGTGGGTGTACATATAATTTTTAAACCAACTGAACGGCATTCCTTATATGCAATTCAGGATATAAAGCATCTGCTTAGATAGCTAATTTGGCTGCATAGTTAGGTTGCCTGTGCATGTCAGCAAAGCATTCATTACTGTTTTCATTACAACTTTACCTGCAGCATGAAAGCCAACAATAATTTACTTAAGTTTTCATATAAATAATGCAAAGGGATGGCTTACCTGCAATAAAACATATTTCTGCGAACTCCTGTGTGGAAATTAAGCTCACAGCATCCCTCCACCACAATTGGACCGGCCCATGAATGAGTGGCTGGCAAAGAGGCACTTGCAGAGCTGGGAGTACAGCTTCATCTGTCACCCCAAAGTACCTTCCCCACCAACAGGACACACACAAACACACATTATTCTTACATTGCAGCTGCTCTCTGCGGTGTCAGGCCCTGGGCTAGGCTGCTGGTGGTTTAACTAATGATGTTTTTGTGTGTATGAACCAGGAGGGCAGCAAGGAGGATCCAGCTCATGGTCTACCTAGAATTAAACACATGAGGTGCTTTCCCTGGGGCTGGACAAGTGTCAGATCAACTTATTATATATACAAGAATATTTACAGCAGCCATGGGACGGCACTGCTGGCGGGCATTCCATGAACTTTTATTTCAGCATCAGCCTCACAAACAGGACAGACAGAAAAGCTTATGCCATCACACAGCGGATAAGATCGTGCTGGTTACAAGGTATTTTAAAAGATTTCTAGCCAATGCGATAGTGCCAAAAGCTTACAGACATCTGTTTAAGTGAATGAGCCAAGCTGCAGGTACACTCTGCTCTAAATAATGCTTACTTGTAATAGCTTAAAACAATGGACAAAGGTTCATTATTAAACTCACATATTTCTACTATCTTGCTTAGCATTTTTCTAAGGCTAATCTTTTACACTGTGCACTGTCACTCCCTGCTCTTGCTAACTTTTACTTTCTTCCATTTTCCCACCCTGAACTTTGCTTTCACACAGCCTTTTGAGAGTTTTATACCTGTCCTATTTCCCACAGACAAGACACTCACACCGTGGCACTTTTACACTGGCAAACATGCACCCTGCTCCCTACCAAAGGCGCTCATCCCACTGCAGCAGCCATCACTTGGATTTGTGCCAAAGGAGATGCCATGGGGAGATGAAATCCTGGGCACAGAGGATTTTAGGATTTCTGTGCTGCCAGGCACTGACCCCCAGGAGAACACTGCACTATCCTGAGGCTGTGGAGAAGGCTCCAAAATTGAGTGATGGAGCTGGGATTGTGGGGGTGGAGTTTGGATTGAAGTGTGGGAAATCACAGGGTGGAAAAATAGAGTTTAAGGTTTGGGGATATAGTAACATATATAAAGCAAGATGGAGGTTTTAGGGCATTGCCCTGTCCTTCTTCTTCACCTTCTTCTTCCTGGGTGTGGGTGATGTTGTGGGGTTGGGTGGAAAAGTCCCCAATGTGGATGACAGGTGGTTGGTTATTGGGTTAAAAGTAAAAATAATTTAGCTGGCATTTCATAAATGGTTAGTTTACCCTTAAAAGGTCTTGTGGAGAGAGACCTTGGGCTCCATATTTTAGTTAGCCAGCTTGGTGTGCTGTAGAACTCGCGTTCTGTCAGGCTGCAATGCAGATAAGAAATAATAAACTTCTGAGTCTGAATGAGTATAGCGCCTCTCTCTCATTAATCCTGACCCTGAAAGAAGTGGATAAGCTACAAGAAATCTTCCACATAAGGGAAGTTAAAGGAGGAGGAGTTAATGTCCATGCATGAAGGTTTTCCACAGGTGGCTGGTGTTTTCCAGGGACAGGTTCCCAGTTCACAATGGCAAGCATTGGCTTAGGAAAANGAGGCTGCAACGCAGATAAGAAGTAATAAACTTCTGAGTCTGAATGAGTATAGCGCCTCTCTCTCATTAATCCTGACCCTGAAAGAAGTGGATAAGCTACAAGAAATCTTCCACATAAGGGAAGTTAAAGGAGGAGGAGTTAATGTCCATGCATGATGGTTTTCCACAGGTGGCTGGTGTTTTCCAGGGACAGGTTCCCAGTTCACAATGGCAAGCATTGGCTTAGGAAAAGAAGAGAGTAAAGCAAGAAACCTCTACTCATCTCCACCCCTTCAACAGCCCCTGAAAAACCCTCATTCAAGGAGTTCAGCATTCTCTGAACAGCAATTTCTGGTATTTTTTCATGGGGGTAATTACTATAAAAGAAACAAATAGTAACATCCATCATGAAGATGTGCAGAATCACCTGTGCTGACTCCAGGAACACAGACAGGAGGAGACACAGCCTTCCCCACAGATACTGGGGCAGGAGGAAAAACCAGGAAGCCCTGGGTGCATTCCCTACATTCAGTTGTAATATCTTGTCCCCCCTGCCCTACCAGTCTGTTCCATGCTCCTTTGTGGCTCATGCAAAAATAAGAACCCTTGGTTCAGAAGAAGCTTTAGGCTGGGGGTGGTGAGCCTGTTATGAAGAGCTACACCACAAGCAGCTCAACCTTCTCCCTTCTTTCCCCAGCAAGTGCTGACCTGAACATCCCATCTGGTCCCAGGAACACTTCACTGCCCCATCCAGCTCTGGCAGTGGAGCTGTCCTGATGGCCAGGACACCTGAGTGCAAACCTGCACCATTCAGGTCAAACATGACCCTGGGCTGTGCCTAAAATGAACACAGAACTTGCTGACATTTCAGGCTGGTTGGGTGTTTTTGAGGAGGAGGGGGCAGAAATCTCAGAATATAAAGCATATGACCTGGTAGGTTGGGAGCTGAAGAAAAAAACAAAACAAACAAAAAACCTCAAAAAGAAAAACCCAACAAAAAAAAAAAAAAAAAGAAAAAAACAAAAAAAAAACACCAAACAAACAACAAAAAAACACACAAAAAACCCCCAAAACAACAACAAAAAAAAAATCAACAAAACGGTTGAAACATGAGAAAACTTAAATTCACCTGACATTCAGGTGCTGAGGTGTCATCTCAGAAGGCTGTGCTCAGGCCTCCAGGACATGGTCTAAAATAAGATATCTGCTGTTCCACAGCAACGTGCCCTTCCTTTGAGGTGTAGTGTCACAGCAGGTTACAGTCACTGAAATTTGAAACTCTGAGCATGATTTATCTTGATCTTAAACTGAACCTCATCCAAAGGGCTCCTTGAACACCTGCACTCCCTTGTGGCTGCTTCAATTAACCATGCCAGGTCTGCATTAGAGCTCTGAGTCCAGGAAAGATCCAGACACGCCAGGCTGAGGCTGGAGCCCACTCGTGGTGGATGGCACACCCATAAACAGCGTTTGTGTCTGCTGCAGACCAGGGAGAGCTCTCCCTTTCCTCACTTGCCTGATCTACTTCTATATCCTCGGTTCAAATGGAGTTGTGCAAGCACAGAGGAGAAGAGCAGGCTGTGAAGAAGCCCATTGTAACCAGGATATGCTTTTCTTAGATGTAAATGCACATGCAAAATAGAAAGAGCTTCCATACTGAGAACTTTTTCTCCCCCCAAGGCTCAAGTATTTTGTCATTTTAATAATATTCCATTTTCCTGTTGCACTCATTTTTAGAGCATCTTTTGTATTAGCTCCAAGTATTATAATTCCTTCAAAATTCCTCTGGAGGGCACCATTACCATAACTATACAATTAGCTACAGATGGATGCGATAGAGATAAACACTAAACAGCCTTGTTGGCAGGAGACAGAGTGTCTTTTAACCCAGACAGCTTCTTTACTGCTGCCTGGGTTGTTACTCTGCTTTAGGGAGTCTGGGATACCTTAGTTACAGAGGAGAAGAGGAGAATTTAGAAATGGAAATTATAGAAGTTGGTTTAGCAAAAACGTGCTGCGGATTTGTTTGGGTTTTTTTTCCCCCCCCATCATTAACTTTGTTAGCAAATACTAGGATTTGGTATAATCACTCAAAGGCTTTGTAAAAGTACTATTTCCCAAGACACGGGATGATTTGTGATATTTGAGGAAGGGAAGGAGTTATCTGACTATCCTGTGTACTCTTCCTTCTCTCCTGCTCCTGTTAGACCTATGGTCCAGTCTCCTTTCACATTCCCAGTTCCACAGTGCAGAGCCAAGGCCATCCATTCCTCTGGGATTCAGAAAAGCCAGCAGAACACAAAGCAAGAGAAGGATAATATTTTGGAGCTGGGAAAGAGGTTAGGACACACCAGAATTTCTTAGAAGCTGCATGCTTTTGTTTTGTTTTGGGGTTTTTTTTTTGGTTGTTTTGTTTTGTAGTGGGATTATTCCCAGTTTTCCCAGAACTGAGAAGGAAATTAAAAGTGTGCCTCGCAGTTCACAGGAAAACTTTTTTGAAGCAGGAATAAACTCTTGAAAGCTTGCAAAGGTCAGCTTGAAAGAGAATAAGTCTGGCTGCCCTCTTGTGATCACGGAGCAGATTGCAAGATCATTTTATCTGAGAGTCCTCGAGCTAAAACCAGCCATGAGCTGCAACCTTTAAGGAGTTCTGGCTTTGTTTTGGGGGGTAGGTTGAGTGGGATTATTCCCTCCTGCATTCTCTGGGAAGCATCATAGTTATTTAGGGGGGAAAAAATTGTCTTTACTTCGAAATTACCACTTCTTCTTGTTCCTTTTTCTTTTATGACTTGCACAGATAGTTTATCTATTTTCCGGTTAGAATAGAAATTATTTGAGTGGGTGAAATACTTGTGTGAGAGTTATGAGGGTCTTGGGATATTATATCATGTAGGGAAAAAAAATATATGGATACACTCTGGTTTTAATGAGGCCATCAAATAAAGAAACGAAGGAAGGGTATATTTCAGTTAGGGCAGGAGTTATGTACAACAATCTACTATGACTGAGAAAGGATCAGCAGAATAAAAAAAAAAAAAAAAATAAAATCCCCTAAAACAAACAAAAAACTCAAAAAAGGCCCACAACAGAATAAAAACTATTAGAATAAAAAGAAATAGAGGTTTTGAATTAACTTGTTGTGAATTTAAGTTTGAATTTACAAAGGTATTTTCAATCTGTAAAAATTATCTTGGGTCACTTTCATTGATTCCTCCCACATTTCAACATGAATTCTCATTTACTAATTACCACCTAATTCAAAGACTGTCCCCATACCTGTGTTTTGTTCCAGGATATTTCCTCCTTCACAATATCTGCATTGCCACACTGAACACTGACAGCTTCTCCTAACCACGACCCTCCAATAGCAATTGAAGCATTCTGGTTTAGATTAAAAGGTTTTTTTAAAGCATAAAAATGAATGATGTGTACTTTGCAAATAGATACAAGAGAGAGAGGGAAAAAAAAGAAAAAAAGAAAAAAAGAAAAGATTCGTCAGATTTTGGGTAGACCAACCTTGGCATTGTCCTTTTAAAGCACTCCCCAGGCAGCTTTAACTTTTGCAAGCAGCACTCAGGCAGCCTCTCACCCTAGGGCCCAGTCATCTTGGCAAGATGACAGAGGTCAGCATTTCACATGAATGAACAATTTCTCCAATGTATAAGGCAGCCACTCAGCTCCCTCTCTCTCTTTTCACCTGTCCTTTAAACTTTAAACCGAGACCATCACAGGTACAGTGCACAGTGCAACGAAAATCCCTTTTTCTATTAACCCTTCAAAACCTTAGGACAGGAGTGATGCCCTCAGGGTTTGAAACTGAGAGGAAGTGGGCACAGAAGGGCTCCTCTTTCTGTCCCCCCAGACCAGCTTTTTTTTTCCCCTCTCCATGTAGTTTCCCTTGAAAAAAAACCCTCCACCGCCTCTCTAACTCCCAAAATCTTGCAGAGCATTCCAGCTGTGAGCACACACAGTAGTAGCAGGTGCAGGATCCAGATTCACTTTTTTGGATAACACATTTCTTTCTGCTTCAAATGTGACCAGTACTTCGAAAATCAATGCGCCACACAAATCTTCCCAAACTCGAAGGCGTTCAAAGTGATCACAAATCTATGATTTAACAAATCCAAGATTTAACTCTTTGGCCCTAAAAAGTCAAGACAAGCATCTTGCCTGTTGTTAGTTGGATGATCCAAACGGGTATGGAAGAACCTGCCCAAATTCTCTGGCCAGGTTTTAGGATGCAGCCTCTGTGGTTTTGGTTCAAGCTCAGGCTTGAAGTAGACTGGAAAGGAGAAAGCAGAAGGAATTCTGGATGAGGAAACCTGCACTGGCTTTGTTATGTTGTTACATAAGGACATAACTTCCACACTCCCAAAATTCCCAACTCGGATCCCATTTCTCTGGGTTAGGCTAGCTCTGCTTTAAACTGGTGTGCACATTTTTATGGAAAAAAAAAAACAAAAACCAAAACAAAAAAAAAAAACAAACCAACAAAAAAAACCAAAACAAAACCCACCCCAAAACATTCATAAACAAATCTCTGGGTACTATTATATACAAAATAATGATTCAACAATATCTGATGGAAGGGTGTAGAGGTTTGAGTCTGTAATCAGGCAGGAATCTTATTTTGTGCAGAGGTTTTGGTTTGCTACCATTAATTTCCTGGCCAATGCACCACAAGATGTAGTGGTTTTAGTGGTATTTAAAATGTCTATGTACCTGTTAGAATAATTTACTTATTTCTTGCTGTGAGATAGGACTAGGAGAAAGAGCAAAACAGGCTTAAAACTTCAAAAGAACATAGAAAACCTTTATTGACAAATGAAACTAGTTTATGGAAATCAGAATGAAACCTTTAAATCACTTCTCTTCCCTCCCCCAACAACTTTTTTCCTTTCCCACCAACATAATAATGTAGAGAAGACAGAACTCCAGGATTTCTCACTCTTAAAACAGTCTTTCAATTCACTCAGGATTAAGAAATTCCGAATTTCTGAGTTCCCAACTTTTTGAAGATTGGGTAGCTAAAATTCTAAGATGTGCAGGATTGAGCATAAACCCGAGATTTCATTGCACAGAGCATCTCTTGGGCTTTTCCAGGCAGGGGACTGCAACTCAGTAGTCTACAGCTGAGCACTGGATATCCATCTATTGGACAAATATGCCAAAAGAAGAGACATGGAAAAGGGCATGGTGCCCCTTTTAGATAACAAGAGAGAAGCTTAAGCCACATGTATGCTGATAAACCTATAAAGGCATCAGAAAAAAACAAAACAAAACAAAACCGAACAAAAAAACCCAAAACCGAAAAAAAAACCACCAAAAAACAAACACAAAAAAACCCAAACAAACAAAAACAAAACAAAACAAACCCCACCAACCAATCAACCAAACAATCTTGCACTGTAGTATTTTATTTATTTTTTTTTTTACTAATCAAACATTTCTGTGTTCTGGTCACATTGTTCTTCCCCTCACATCTGAACTGATAAGTTCCATGAACTTAAGAAATTTTGCAGGAAGAGCTGTGAGGTTTCAGGGCCCCTTGTTCTTTTATTTGCCAAAAGGCAAAAATCTTGCGATCCATCTACATCTCTGAGGGCTGAACTGCAGATGGAATTCCCTGGAGCCCAGCCTGAAGGGGCTGGTGCTTCAGTGAATTCAAATTTTCAGGGTATTAAAAAGTAAGAGAAAGTAAAACAGATGACAGGCACTGAAGGTGGAATTCTGTCTCCAGAGGGGTTTAATGGGGCTTTCTGCCACTGTCTTCAGATTTCACCCCTGCTTCAGGGAGCAGAGCAGAAAAATGCAACACAAAATTTGAACACTTCTTTTCTAAGGCTGAGTTTGGTAGTAAAATTCAAATGATGATACTGACTTTCCCTGAAAACACTTCTGATGTACAAGAGGTTTTTGATCCTCTGTCTTATCCTCAGAGAAGAAAATGAGGAGAAATGTAGAAGAATTTCGCATTTAATTTCAACTTCCATATAATTTCATTTTTCTGAATATTTTACCTTGATCTTGGTGGCATGATTAGCATATTAAGATATAGGCTGTCTTAACACTGCCAGATGTAGGGAAGAAGGGAAATTAAGAAAGAAAAAGGGAAACAAATAAACCAGGCAAAGCTGTGTGTCAATAGATCAAAAAATCTGAAGCAAAGAACAGCAAATAAGGATGGGAGCAAAGGAGAAAGCCATCAAAGAGGGCAGTAGAGGATGGAAAAAGAAATAAGCAGAGGAAGGAAAGCATTATCTAAAGCAGAAGTGCAAAGGAGGAAAAAAAATATTAAAACAGCAGTGAGACACCATAGAAATTGAAAACAAAGTTGTGGAGAGCAAACAGACAAATTCTGAAAATGGCATGCCAGGAGTGATAAGGGAAGGAGCAGGGAAAGAGAGCAGGACACAACTTCACCTCTGGGAATACATTTCATTGCAATCAGATGCTGACTACACTGAGTGCACTAAATTCCAGGGGAATTTAGGGGGGAAAAAAACCACACACACACACAAAAAAATCCACCCCACAGCAACAACAACAACAACAAAGAAAAAACCCACCAAAAAATCCCCAGTCCCACAGACCACCACAGGTCCTGAATAACAGCACTGCAAGCTGCTCTTCAACGCTCTTAGCCTTTCTCTGGGCTAGTGGGATTCCTCTCTTCTGTATTTTCCTCCAACATTTTTGCCAACCTCACTTTACCTCCTTAGCTGCCTCATGCCTGTTTTTCCCCTTGCAAAGGGAGAAAAAACCTTTTTCTCTTGCTATTTTGCATCCTGATTTAAAAGGATAACTGCAATGAGTGCTTGTTTCCATGCAGCAGTAACTGAATGAAGGGTGACAGCATAGCCACAAAAACTACAGAACAACTCTGATGGAAGGAAAATGCATCAAGGAGGAAAAAAGAAGCCAAAAAAGGTCAGTGCAATTCAATACTTAGAAGGAAGAGTTCAGTGAGCTGCTGCTGTAAAGCAGAAGTTTTGTTTTGTTTTTTTTTTCTGGTGCCTCTATAGGTTTAGCAGCATCAGGATGCTTAAGCTTCTCTCTTGTTATCTACAAGCAAGAACTCTTACTGGCCTGGTCTTTGCTATAAAGAAAGGGAAGGAATCCAGACTTGGACTACTAATGAAGCACTTCAAGGATTGATGGTGTGGTGGCCTGTGAATGCAATGCTGTTAAATGTAATTTATTAGAGGTCCTGATGAGCAGGACCATCCAGGACATAAAACCAGGGACAAAACCATGGCACTTGGTTTGGGATCAATTGATGCACTGTATCCATGTAGCTTTAACTTTCCCACTGTATTTAGCTCAAAACAGGTGGATTTAAGGGGCAGGAGTTATTAAGACTTTTGGGGTCACTCCTGCTGAAACTCTGCACGACATGGGTAATGCTCCTTGTTTCAGTGACATCTGTTATGCACTGGTAGAGATAAAATGTCATCCCATGTGAAAGCAGCTTTATAAATAGAATAAAATCTCTCTCTCTCTCTCTGGGAGGACAAGGATAACCAGCTTGGTTAGTTGAACTTGCACCATTCTCATGGTGAACGATCCTGGATGGAGATAACTACACATTTTTCAACATTCTTGATCTTTCAAGCCCATAATTTTGTTAGAATATAGAACTTGCTAGACTGTTTATTCCCCCACTAAAGTTCCCTAAGTTCTATGACGGCTTTCCTAGTGAAAACAACAAACCAACCAACCAAAAAGTAACAAACAGAAAGTCACAAAATCCAACCCAAGAAGAAAGAAAAGCACCCAGGTGATGATTACATTGAGCCAGAGTGTGAATCAGCAATGCACTATATTATTCTAGGGGACTTTTAAAAGAGCAAACAAAGAAAGAAAAAAAACACATAGAAAAATACTTTTGAACATTTTCACATGAGTCAAGCATTTCCCAGAAAGGAAACCAGAAAAGTACTGCAGTCCTGACCACTGAACTGAGGATTAAACAGGAGAAAACTCGGGCGAGTGAAAAATCACAAGCGTGATCCGTAAAATATTCCGACAGCTGGACAAAAAGTAACCTCACTGCTCCAAGCCCAAGAAGAGAGCCCAGAGAGGGAGCTGCAACTGTGCAACCAGAGCTTTTCAAATTTCCTGGCAGGGATGATGCAGTGAGCAGTTTTTCCCACAGAGGAGATGGAAATGCAGCATCCCCTCGCCCTCATTTCTCCTTGTGCCGCTGGAGTTGCCCAGCTGGCCCACACGTGGCCCCTGAGCTAAGCACTTCTCACGCTGTAGGGACTGGAAACATTGCAGTTTTCCAGTTAAAGCATTCCAGTGAGCCATCAAAGCAATGGACAAAGCTAAGCATGAAAACCAGTCATTGCTGGAAACACGGCTTAACTCAGAGCAGAGGAGGGGGTGGGCTGCAAACATCAGGGATTACAGATTTTAAATGCAAGAAAAAAAAGGCTGTTCATAGGACTTGCTTTAACAACTGCTGTCTTTATGCTCCATGATTTCTGCCCACAGTTAAAAGGATATCTCCTCAGTGTATGCTGCATCAATCAAACTTGCTCTAAACTGCTCTCAGTGTTTATCAGAAAAGGCAAATCCAGGCAGCTGAGCCAGGCAAAGTTCTCCCTCCTCTGCCAGGTGCAAGTTTCCCCATTTCCAACTTCCCAAAGCCTGGAGAAGCATGCAAACCACACACCAAGATGTGTGCTCTGGGAAGGAGTGCAATTCCTTCCTGCACACGAGTCTCACTGATGTGTAACAGAGTTTACACGCACACTTAAAATGCACATGGGTTAAAACTGGCATAGGTTTTTAAAATTCTGTTTAAAAAATAAACACCTTTGGAATCCACTGTCAATTCAGTAAGAGCGGTTTTAGAAAAAGGTTATCATGAGAGGCGCAAGAGGAAGCAAAGTGTGCAGAGCCCAGCTCTCCAGCACGAAGCAGGTGCCAGGACCAGGCTTTCTGCTGCAGGAACAACCATCAGTGCTCGACAAACAAAGAGGGTACGAGTTCAGCAAAGCACATCAGGGCGCTCCATCCCTGCGGCGAACGCCGAGCTCAGCAGCTTGGACACTTTCCTGAAAGTATGAATATCCCTCAGCTCTTCCGCTGAATAGGGATGAGCTGGTCCTGTCCAGCAATCCATTACGGTGACAAAGTGGCTCTTGGTATGCCCAGCAACACGTGTGACAGCAGCAAGTGTTGAGCGGCCGCCAAATTCTGTCTGAGCGAGATAAAATCAGATCCAGGAGGCGAACAAGATAAGGATCAGCGCTCTGTGTACGTCTGTTCATTCATCAGAGCAGCCGTTTGAGTCCAGGGAAAAGAGAAAGGTTACAAGGAGAAGGGAAAGGGGGGGAACAATCCTCCTTAAACGTTTATTGTGTTTCAGAATTTTTGTGGGAACATGGAGGTTTCGCTGTCACTATCAGTAATGTTTTTTTTTCTGCAGGTGCTGACTGGTTTGAGGAAGGAGCTGTGTAAAAGCCAAACAAATGTTACTGCCTTTCACCCAAGCCTCACTCTACAACAAAATTCTTCCCCAAGAGCTGCAAGAGGCGAGTTTATAATTGTAAATAAGACGTTCTCTGGCACATATTGTACATACCCCTATTTTTTTCACTATAAATTCCTTAAGGCAGAGACCATTATTAATGCTAAATACATTAAAATTCAAGTCGAATAGCAGAAAGGAAAATAAGCAACAAGTTAATTAAACTTGCAACAAACACTTCATTGGAAAACGTTGCAAACACCCCCAAGGAAAATTTGAAGTGTGGAAGAACAAAATGAAATTGATCAAATGGGCAAAGAAAAAGCTTGCATCTTAAAAATAATACTCTATCTTCAATATATAAGCATGAAATTAAGTGTTTATTGGGGGGAAAAAAAAAACCCTAGCTATTTTCAGGAGACTCAGCCTGTTTTTTACCTGTTTTACAAAGACACCCACACATTTCGAATGGGAATTAAAGAGTCCTTTGCACATGCAGAAATGACCTAGAAATTCACATTTGAGAGAGGGATACACTGATAGATGACGACAAGCGACTGCTTCCACTAAAACACAAATCATATCTTTTTACAATTGTACCTTATTAAATACCCCGTGAAGAAAAAGTCTGTATTACCAGGGGAACAGTCATGATAAATGGCAAAGTCTGTCCTGTGGGTCTGATTTAGAACACATCTTTAGACCCGGTTTTTGTAAGGGGAATTTCTAAATGAAATATCACCCTATCTATGTGTCAGTTGAGCTCTGTGTGTGCTTCAGGCAGGCTTTAAAAATCTGTTGCAATCCTCAGGATGCCCACACACCTGCGGCTCCTAGAGAGGAA
>VWZN01012199.1:4355-83230 GCA_013396955.1 Regulus satrapa
CAAGATCAGATATTTCTGTCTTCCTGAGTACAAAAAAAAATCAAATTCTTACTGTTTTTGCTGGAGGCAGTGCCTAAGGATTTTGCTTAATTTAGAAGTAAAAAAAAATTAAATTGTTTGTTCTTAAACTAAAATCCTTTTTTCTAAAAATCACAGTGTTCTTAAGACCACAAAGAAATTTGGAATCAATAGATCCACAGTTCACAATTCGAAGGAAAATGGAGCAGATGAGAGAAGAGAGAGAGCTTGTGGAACAGCTACGAGAGGTATGTGAGTGTTGGTAGAACTAATTTATGCTGATGGAATGTATTTTTAGTTTTTCTTTGGGAAAGTTGCCTAAGGAGGAAAATACAAGAAAGGTTAAATGAGGCAGTATTACTTCTACAAATCACATTGATGAGACTGTTGCTGAAATTCTTTATCACAATCAGATGTCTGTATTCTGGGAAAGATTTTGTGAAAATGAGAAATAATAATGGGAGTTACCTGAATGACATCCAGTTAATCAGCATGCCTTGCACTCGTGAAAGTAATGATTTATTCAGTTTAATCACAAAGGATGAAGTGAGCACTTGAGAGAGAGGAGGGTCTAGGAACTGTTTCCAAATAGCTGGAGAAATCTTCAGTTTTGCATGGAAAAGGCATAGTGAAATATATTAGTTAGAGCTGAAAGTAGATAACTAATGCTTGAAATAGCCTTCTTAGAAATTAAATCAATATTACATCAGTGCAAAATCTGAATACAAAAGGTTTCCTGATACATTGTCTTGAATGTAAAAACTAGAGCCTGATGGAAAAATTCGTGCATAGGATTTATGTTGCACAGCTAATACCTCGGTAGCAATGTTTGTGTGACACCTTGATGTGCTTAAAAATAGAGATGACAACCTCTTCTGAAGGAATGTCACAAGCCTGAACCTGTCAAGGTTTTCAGTTATATCCCGTTAACAGAATGGAGGGAATCCCTGCAAATCCTGGAAGTGATAAGTAATTTTCACTTCACAGCTGAATTGCGAGATTATTTGTTCTCATCTCATTAGCTTCTTGGAATGGCTAATTAAAAAATGATCAGTTTGTTTTAAGTAACATATCTTCTATTATTTAATTTTAAAGCAACAGGGTTCTCCTTTTTCTCTTTGCCAAAAAGTGTTTAAAAGGTGGTATTTTTAATGTAGAACTATGCAGACTTCTAGATTTGCATTGTCTTACCTCAGGCCCTCACCTGTTCTAAGTATCAATTGACTTGACTTTGCCCTGCAGATTTTTTTTTAACAGAACAGCTCTTGTTGAAGATTTAATGTAGTTGATAGAATGCATTATGTTATTAATTCTAAACTTGAATGATGCCAAGAGGACGAGATACAGGAATTGGATGAGACAGATTATTGGTAATGTGGACAAAAATGTGGTATAGGGGAAGTAGCAGTAATAAACTGCAGTAGTTTGTAGTTAATCTGAGCCTAGTCTGTTCAGCAGCATCAGTACAGCTTTTTAACATTTCTTTGAAGAGTTACCACAAGTATGTAGCAAGTCCCCAAGTTCCTAAAAATAATCATAGATAATTTCTGCAAGATTCCTGCCTTGTGCATTGGTTCAGTTAATCCTCGCAGTGAAAAGTAGAACAGTGTTATTCACTGTGTCAGACACGATTGTGGAGAAGTAATAAGGATGTCTCTCTGCAGTATTAGGTATTACCAGTAATGCTGGTTAATGTGTTTGCTGACCTTCAGCTCCATGCACTATTTTTCTTTACTCTTACTGTGAAATATCATGTCCTGGAATGCAAATTATTTTGTTCCTTGTGAGGAGTTTGATTACAAGTCAGTGAGCTAGAAGGCTGGCCATGTTTGCAAACACAAACTGAGATTTTCAAATTAATAAATCTTATTTAGATATACTGAGTCATTTGAGCATTTGATTATGTACTACACAAGAAAATAGCCCAGAACATACAAGTCATTAAGTTTCTTCTTTATCCAATAAATACGTATATAAGTAAATTCTGTTTTTGAATTGTTTAATGGTAAGTGTGCATTTAGTGAGATTCCACAGAGCCATGAACTCCAGCATGAAATGGCATTGAGTTGGTATTGAAGATGCACTGTGCTCCTACAAAAAGTGTACCCTGATCTATGCTGAATAGTCTCCCAACAGACAAATTAGTGTTCTAACAAATACATTTTTAATTTATTATATGAATATGTTTTAACATTTTTTGGAAAAACTATCTCAAAGTGTACTCTTTTGTGTACTTATATACCAATTTTTTTTTTCTGATTTGTGAATTAAACCAAGGTGAATACAAAACATTGTATTAGTGAACATGATGCACTCCCCTCTTTGCCACTTGTGAAACTTACATGCAAGTACTTGAGTAGTGTGTCTAGTAAAAGAAAAAATGGGAAAACATAATAAAACCCCAGAGTGCTTCAGTGGAATTGATTTCATGGTGAAGCCAAGCCACTCAAGTGAAGGATGTATAAGGAAGAAGTGAAGAGCTGGATTTCTTTAGATTGGATTTCTTGCTTTAGAGTGATGGGAATATCATATCACTGTCCTCAGCTGTCTGAAGGGTAGTAAAAGAGAAGGTGTAAAGCCAGGCTTTTTAAAGATGAACAGTGAACCCATGAAAAACAGTGACACAAATTGCAGAGAAAGACATTTCAAGTAGTTATAAGGAGAAAATTCTTTGCCACCGTAGGGCCAGTGAAATACTGAATAAAGTTGCTTGGAGATTTTGTGGGATCTCTGTTGTTGCAGATATCCAAAACTTAACTAACTAGGGCTCTGGTGTCACTTCAAATATGTTAGACTGTGACCTCCAAAAATCCCTCCCAACCTACTTCTCATATTCTAAAAATAATTATCTATTCATAGATACCCATATTCAGTATAGGTTGAGGTAACATATTAATAGAGAGTAATGATATTAATAGGTTCAACTAAGAAATATCTATTTAAAGATTATGGGAGCAATTTTCTCTAAGTTGGAATGTTTTCAAGATTGGAGCACAATTCAGGAAACTCATCATATGTAACAATCTATTTGGCTTGGAGGATTTTTTTATTCTTAAATATTTTCAAAAGTATTTTATTTTGCAATATCACATTCTGTTTTTTGAGACTTCTGTTTTTCCTTAACAGGTATCCGGAATTTCTCTTTTACATCTGAATGTTTTGTCTTCCCTTACCTCTTTTTCTGATCACTCTAATGCTTCCTGAGTAACTTTTAGGCTACTAGGGAAAGATTGCCTTTTAATCTCAGCTTGTACAGCCATTAACACAATGTAGTTCTGTTTCAATGTGCTGCTGATAAAATTTAAGATGGATCAGTAGAAGGCTTGGGGGAATGGTGAAAGGAAGGAGCCATGTGCAGTTCATGACTAATTGCATGCAGATGTGTTTTTATACCTCTCTATATAAAAATAAATGCGTGTTGTGGCAGCAGCATTACAGAGTTGAGTTCTACCAAGGAAGTTTATATATATATATATAGTTTAGTGACCAGCATAAAGGAGGTTGTGGTTTAGTTTCTAAATAATTAGTTATATAAAGGAATTGTGGGGTTTTTTTCTAATAAAATCTCCGAAATTGGCTATGTGCCTACTGCATAGGAGATGAGGGTATTTATTCCCTTCATGTCCCATTTATCCATTTCTATCTAGTTTCTATAACTATAGCTGTATCTATGCATTCTTCCTTTGCAGAACATAGAAACAAGACTAAAGATTTGTTTGCCCGAGGACCTGGGCTCGGCTCTGATGGATGGTGTCGTTCTGTGCCATTTAGTAAATCACGTTCGCCCTCGCTCTGTTGGGAGTATTCATGTACCCTCACCAGCAGTAGTAAGTTGCGTGTTTCCTGTTGCACTGAAATGTTTTATTGATTACTGTTTCGCTCCCAGAAGATATTTGGGTACGTAAACCATGTTACTGTTCAGTGAATGACCTTTACTAAGATTTACTAAATGTTGTTAAGGGCAACATTTATGGGATGGCAAATTCAAAGGTTCATTGACTTTTATATATTATACATTTATATATATCATCTAGGTATATGTGTATGTATATATACAAGCACATGTATAAATGAACAAAATTATCCTGCCATGTCCCTGATCTTGCAACAAGATCAGGTATTTTCATCGTGGCATTTCTGTTCGGAACAGTACGAAGTGCTTTAATTATCAGTTTTTATTCTAGTTCACCCTTAAAAAAAGAAAACTAGCCCCTCTTCTGTTGATTGAAAAAATGTGAGGTTGGCTTCAGCAGTGTGTGGTTTAGCAGATGTCATGTTATTAAAACACTTAAAAAACTTATTAACATATTTGTCCTGTTGAGTTAATGTAGAGGTGATTCCTTTTACCTACAGACAGAATAGAAACTTTCACTGTAGTGATTTAATATTGGCTTGCCTAAATCTAAGGACCTGAAGATTTCAGGACAGAAACTCTGTGTGCACTTCTTGAAACTTGAGAAAACACTGTTGTGTTTTCTCTGTTTGTTTATGTCTATTTCATGAATAGATCATTGTTCCAGATTTCTGGTAACAGTCTGGTTCTGAAGAGGTTTTGCGTATTTTCAGAATATTTGCCTTTTTTCTTTTAAATGTACATTTTGGTAAAAGTTTGCCATTTACACCTTGGTACTTGATTCCCTGAATGCTATGTGGATTTTGGAGGCAATCTGTGAGAACTTCCAAGAATGCAGATTTAAGAAAAAGATATTCTAAGATGGAATTTCTTTTGCTGTTCCTTGACTTAAAATGATTTCTATCTTTAGTAAAAATGACACTGCCAAAATATGTAAACTTGAATTTCTGGGGTAAAAACTTCTCATGCTGATTTAAAAAAAAAAAAAAATAAATCTTGTGGTCTTTTCTGTAACAAAATGCACATAATTTAATTATTTTTTCTTCTTTTTTTTCTAATTTGTATTGATGTTCTCTTCCTTGAAACACCTTTCAAATTACTTCAGCCTGGAAAATTAGTTCTTTTAATTCCTTGCTACTGTAGGGAATTCTTGGTTTAAGTGCATATTCAGGAATTACCATCTGATTGTTTCATGTCTGATATTGAAAAACTAAAAGAGTGAGGAGTTTGGATTTTGGTTTTTCTGATACTTTTGTAAGTATTTGGTGAATAGTCCTGAGTGAGACAAATTATAGAAGTGTTTGAGATTCTAAAGTATTAGGACATTTATTCTTCAGAGGCATTAATACTGTGTATAGCGACTTTAAATTTGTGAGTACTTAAAAATTTTAAAAGGAGTGAGCCTGTTAATTACAGTTAAGTCTGTTCTTCATTACTTTTTTTGCCATAGACATTTTTTTTTTCTGTTCTGCAGCCTAAACTTAGCATGGCCAAATGCAGGAGAAACGTGGAAAACTTTTTGGATGCATGTAGAAAACTGGGGATACCAGAGGTAATTTAATTAAGTCTGTCATTTCTAGATGTTCAAAACTAAAAACACATTAAATAGATGAAAGCTGAAGTATAACTTTGTGAACTACAGGTTTTTAGCAATAAAGACACAGAATTTAAAAATTGAGCTAAATAATGTGGTTGAATACTACTTTAGTGTATTTGAATGGCTTATTTCATAGCACTTAAAAATTGGAAGTGTTGTCTCGAAAGAGTAATTTGCTGTTATCTCTAATACCTCTTTCTTTGCCATTGATATAAATAAGGAATTATGATAATATATTATGTAAGTAGCCAAAAGCTTGCTAATTTTTTTCATTGCACAACATAACTGCATTTTTACCTCATGCTTTTAGAAATGAACTTCATTCTTTTTCTTTTTTCTTTTTTTTTTTTGCAATATTTGCTTTTTTTTACAATATTAAGTGCTCTAATGGTTGGTGACTCATAATAAATTCATCTCTTGAATTGAAACATTTCTGCAGTGATTGGAAGAAAAGCATTGTATGTTAAATACGGAAGGCATGTATGTAAGATTCTGTAATGTAGTTATAAGTGTTTCAGTAGTTGGAAGCAGGGAAATTGCGGTGCTTGGTGTTTTCTGATTTTCATTTAAGAAGGGTATCACTCATCATGTAATTTGTTCTCATCTTCATAACTAATGTAATGAATACTGGGGTTGTGTTGGGATTATTTCAAAGACTCCCTTATGGTTTAGAAGAACCTGTTAAGAAAATGTTAAATTTCAAATATGGGACCCTCAAGAGAAGGTAAAGTGTTATTTAAGGTCATTTTAAACTGAACAGAGGAAAATTGCATTATGTATTTTCACTGGTGCCTACATATGACAGTATAATGAAGGCTGAATTCTTTTTAGTCTGTTTCAAGAAAGCTGAAATGAAAAGATATTTTATGTGATTTCCCCCACTATCCCCTTGGGGAGCAGATGGTAATGCAAGAATTCACACTGGGAAAGAATTCTAGTTTCAAATCTTTGTTTTATCTATATTTTAGCACTTGATTTGGAGGATAGCAAAAGTGACAGATCATTTTTGCTATTTGTAGGAATTTTGAGGGGGAGACTTTCTTACAGTTCCAATGAATGGTTCATCATAAATTCAATTTGACATTTCAGTGTAATGGCTGGGTCTCTTAAGTTGTAATGGTTCATTTAGTTCTTGTAGTTATGTAATTTATTGAGATAGAATGATTTCATATTTAAGGGAAAATTTCACTTCAGAGAAGATGAGAATCTCATTGCTGTGTACTTCTAGACATGGAGTATTTGTTAAGCTGCCCCAAAATTCTTCTGATGCATCATAAATTATCAGTGAATAGAATACAGGTCAGATTTTCCACACTGTAGCCTTTTGGGAAAGAAAAGGTTAAGATCTGTTTTCATTGCTGTTAAGACAACTTCCAGAAATCTTTCTTCCTTTTTGATTTTGGACTTCTATAAGTAAGCTCTCTGGAGAAATCTTTTTGATATTTTGTGAATAGGTGTTTCCATGTATGTATTTATTGCCCCTCCTTTTTAATCCTTTCATCAAAATTACTGTTGAATCCTTTACAATTTTAAAAAAATTTATTAAAGTTTATCTGTTGAAGAGTTGCATGGAGGCTTGGGCACAAAGCCACATCTTACCAGTCTGATTTGTAGACTAACCATTTTTATGTATCTAAATAATCATTAACTTCTCTTGAAGGGAAGAACTCATTCACTTAAATATTAAATTAATTGCTTGCAATTGTAACCTTACAATAGGTTTTAAGTACTCTGAGGATATTCTGTTTGATTAGCTGTTGGTAATTTGCAAAAGTATATTTGCTGTATTTTGTGAAAACACATCATCTTGTGGAACTAGCTAGTAGATGCTAGAACTTTGCTGTGTGTTGCAGGGACATGGACTAGAAATGCAAAGTTGTGTAATAGCGAGTATGACAGTCAGCTGTCAAAGTTTTTAAAGAACTACAGATGGCGTGCTCAAGCTGCTTCAGATTGTTGAGTTGTGCAGTGCCTAACTAGCTCTGGAAGAACCAGGAAAAGGAGTACAGTGGATGACTTCTTTTTTAAAACAAGTACCTTATGTGGGAAAGTGATGGGCTCTACTTTTGGGTTCTTATACCTGTACATATTGGGCTTTTCTGTGGTACTTATGCCCGTGTCTAATTCCTGAGAATTGAGCTGAAATTCTGCTGCATGGCTTTGCAAAGGATTTTAAGTGGTCATAATTTGTGTTGGTTTGTTTCCAGCTATTTAAGGAATAGAGTACATGCTGTTTCTTGAACTTCCACAGGTTTAGAATGATTTCCTGTTCAGTCATGTGAAATGAAAATAAGAAAATAGCTAAGTAATTGCTGTGTTAGGCTGATGTACACGGTCTCTTTCTTACTTCTGTGGTTTTCAGCATTCAATTCTTGGATCAAAATTTCTTTCCCAGAATGATCCTGGGAAATTTCATACAAATGTGGAATAATGCAGCTGCTATCTAGATGCATCACACTGAGTATCAGGAGTTGGCATCTTGACCAAAGAATTGCATATACAAAATTCAAGAACATCAGTGTCTCTTTATAATGACTGGTATGTAGATGACTCGGAAAGCCATTACCTGCCAGGTGAGAATTCCAGTACAGTGGGAGACACATTGAAATCGATTTCTGTTGACAGCCTCATGATGCTCCTGATTGCATGCAGAAGGAACATGCTGGATCACATGCAAAAGGGAGGTTTGAAGCTGACCCTTAATAAGAAGCTAGCTAGCAATGCTCTGGCTGCACCAGGAGGCTGTCAAAAGTGTGAGAATTGTAGGACAATTAAGTTGTGTCCCCTTTTGCCACCTTATCAGAGAACCTCTTTGATCACTTTCTGAGACAAAACAACTTTTTTGTTTAATGTGAGAAAGGGGTGTTGTCAGGTAAGTATCTGAAAGCAAGAAGATTCAGAAAACATCTGCTGTACCCCTCAGTAGTTGTATGACAAAAAGGTGCAATCTTTGTTTTTAGAAAATTACTAAAGTTATGTTGTTAACTAAAACCCATCAAATTATCTAATTTCCTCTATAGTCGTGACAGTGACAAACATTACAACACTTGATAATATCAAATCTGATACAGATTGAATAAGCAAGTGGCAGTAGATGTATGGCAAGCAGGGCTGAGGTCCCGCTGCGTTTTTCAGTGACATGCAGTACTTGGATGGTGCCATTCACTGGACTTATATTGTAAATATTACATGAACCCACAAATAATACTCCCCTCACTGCTTACTCAGTTCATCCATGTTGCACCCATCTTCTCATACTTTGTGGGTTTAAAAAATAAAGCTGGATTTTTTTACTTCTCTTTTGCATGGAGGTGTGCCCCCCCCAAAGTGTCAATATATAATGGTTCTAGTTCAATTTTACTCTTCCTAGCGACATCTCATCCCAGACATATTAAGAATTGTCAGAAGAGTGAATTATCATCACATTACCTTGCATGTGAAATTATGGAAGTATTTTGTTTACAGCTGATCTATCATAAAACCAGTAATAGCATATGTACATAAAAGCAAAAATGTCCGTGCAGATTCCTTCAACTTCTCATTGCCAAATCAGTATTTATACTAGCAGCAAGGAAATAGACTTTCCTATTTTAATCTACAAATTAATAACTTAATTAAACTTGAGCTTTTATTCTTGGTCGCTATTATTCCTAGTAATCTATATTACAGGGTATTATGCAATTTCAGTAGTGTCAACCAATATTTCAAAAGTTAAAAATAATTCATTTGTGGTGGGTTGAATGATACTTTACTACAAGTAAGATTTAGATCAAAACAAAGCTGTATATGCAATATGTTTGCAAGACAAAAGTTACAAGTCTTGGTCTGCATTTTTTTCTGGTTCTCAGTTATAAACAAATAAGGGGTATCAGAAGTAGGATCTTTTAAGCATTTTTTGAAAAAGAAAATGAAGTATTTCAGTGTCTGTGAAATTAACTTTTTACAAAGACAGGAATGAATTTTTATGCTATGCAGCTTACACTAATGTAATATCTTAATATGTTCAAGTGCCTAAACTATTTTGACCATTTACAGGGTCAGGGCAGAGAAATATGATTTATCTTTTTATAAAGGAAAGAAAGACTTTTTCCACTTAACATAGCATGTTGATCTTCATACAGTTTAAAAAAAAGATAGACTGAATCTATCATGATTAGTATTAAAAGGGTAATTTCTGTTTATAAAAGGCAGTGATAAAATGAAATCTTTTACAGCCAAATGTTCCAGCAGATTTACCAGGTGTTTACATCAGCAGTGATGCAGCATGCACCCATATCTTGGGTAGGAATGATAAACTTCTGCTGTGTCTCTTAAATTTTCAGTAATTTACATTGTGTAAACATATTGAGTAGAAAGGAGGGTGATAAGGAATGGCTTTTTGGGTCTCAAATCATTGCACAAAGATGCAGACTACAAAAGGTTAGCTGTGTCCTGAGTGACTTTCAAGGCCTGTAAATGGGACCTAATTCTCTGTTTCAGCCTCTCCTCTGATAATGAGTTCCGCTATGTGGAAATGTCAGGCAGAATTATTCTAAAAATCAGCGTGGCTTCAGTTGGTGTAGGAATTGCAAATTAAATAAAACAGTAATAAAGGAAAACAAAACAGGAGGCTTTTGTATTCTAAATGTAGGAAAACCAAGTAAAGGAGGCAGCCAGGCAGTGACTGAAGTGTTTTGCCTTCTATCCACCTGTTACCTTTTCAAGTGGTAATCATGTTTTTTGGTTTAATGCAAGGTGTATTATCATTGCCACTTATGCCTGTTTTCTAATTACTTCACATAATCAGTTACTTCTTCATAGTTTCATCATGAGACATCCATGAAGTCACAGTAACTTTTATTAGGTGCGACTCCTTTCTTCACCTTTTCCCTCCGGACTTGGTAATGGACACTGACCTACGGTATGGAGTTAAGTGGTTCAATACATTCTCAGTTACAGTCCTGAAACCAGAGTTCTGAGGTTCCTTTACTTTCTGTTTTAGCATAGTGCATACACACTGCAGATTTCTTTTTAAAATGCGCTTCTGCAAACTTACTCTTCACTTTTTTTTTTACCAGAGTGTAAATAGGAAGAGGTCAGTTCTGAAATGCTGTCTGTTTTCAGTCACTGCAGGGGCATGCAGAATAAGGGTGGTTTGTGCACACAAACAGCTGGTTATGCTTTTGCTGTCCCGTTTCTGTCTTACTGTGTTTATTCTGTGTGCATGATTGACAGCTGTATGATTTAATCATACAGCTTCATAGATGTAAAATGTCAGTCCATAAATGTAATGATTAAATAGGTGTGTCTTTGTAGTTCTTACTAGCAATTATTTCAGTCCCCTGAGATGAGGGGGGCAGTGTTGGTCATAGAGGGGTGGATGGGTGATTATCTTTGAGACTTTGTGTGGGGGTCGTGTGCTTTTTCACTATTTCATGATGTCGTGTTTTAGTTTTGTATTTTTATTGCACAATATCAGTGCAATAAGTGGAAATACTTTTACCATTACAGAAGAGCTATGTATTTTTCATCTACAGTTTCATTACAGAAATCTAAAATACATAAAATATAAATATTTTTCATTATAAGGTGTGAATATAATACCAAATTATCCATTGTCACAGAACACAGAAAATAGCCATTCCTAAGGATTCCCCAAGTTTCATTGAATTTAACTAAAACACATCATGGTAGTTTCTGTAGAAAGTTTCTTCTGCATGTGTTGGCTGTTCTTGTATGCTTTGGCTTCTCTTTATGCTGCTTAGGTTGCTAACCTTGAGTTAGAAACTTCATCAGTGTCTGTAAAAAGTCAAACCTATTACCGGTTCCCAGTCTCTAAACTCTGAAATTAATCCCTTCTCCATTTGACTGCAGTAGGGACTATTGGCATTGTTTTGGGGTTTGTTGGACAAAAAATTTTAATACATCCTTGTTATAAAGTTCTGGCTTTTTTTTTTTTAAATATAAGTTGAATGTATCTTAGATATTTACTTTTGATATGTATTTACAGTAAGCAGGAATTGAGTCTTGGATGTTGTTCCAAAATTAATCCATCATTTTACTGGGTTTATTGGTGTCTTTGGTATAAATGCAATATATTATATAGTTGGTAGTCATAAATAGTTTGCACTAAAACTTTTGTCTATGGTAAGCAGCTTGTGGATGTGGGTGTTCTCGAATACAGTACTAGTTCTATCCCATTTTTAAACAAGATGAGCATGTTCTGTGCTGTCTGAGTTTTCATACTCTTTAAAAAATAACAGAATTGCATTGAAGTTTATTATCACATTAGGGTTTTGAGTTTAAAAATTCTGCAAAATGACTGCAAAAATAGTGTTGTTGCCAGGCAGGTTGGTTCCCTGCTCTGTATTTGCTGGCCTAAGTAGCAAAGTTTTGCTGTTTTGACTCCTGGTAAAGCTAGAACCAGTCATGGTAAGCAAGAAAAAGAAAAAAAAAAAGTGTCACTATTTAATTTGTATATGAATGACAGTTTTGACTTCCAGTTTCACTAGCCGCTTTTCAGGATAGAAGGACATTTTAAATATTTTTAAGTTTAATTTATTTCAAACTGGATCTTGAAACTTTGCACTAAGAGAAAGCAGACATTGAACTTCCATGTCTTGGTTTATTTGGTGTACTGTCAGTTCATTAAGGAAATGAGACTGAAAAGCTTCCACAGGAACAGTGTTCTCTCAAACTCTTACTGCATGTAATTTTGCTCAGTAAGTATTCATTAGCTCAGTAAGGCCTTATTTGCAATGTAAAGTGGTGTACCTTAGATTGCATTTCAAAAGTACTAGTGTTGGTTTGATTTAAAATGTTAAATATTGTGTGAACGTATTGATACAAATACGTAATACACTTCATACTGTATAGCTAGTCTAGAGTAAGTTGCCACATCAAGTCATTGATACTTTCAAAAAAGGTATGGGAATCTAACCTGGTAAAAATTTTAAAAATGCTATGTAAGGAATTTAGTGTCCAGTTCTAAAGTTTAGAAACTTTATTAAAATTAAGTATAGTTAGTGCTACAATGACTTTTAAAGTTTCTATCCCAGGGTATCATTTGAGGTGACATTTCATATGCCAAGTTTTAGATTATTATATTAGAGAATTTTGCATACTTCTAATGATTTCTGTAAGTACTTTTTCTTGAGACTTCATATTGCTGCTGCTTGTGCTTTTAACAGCTTTCTAACCCACTCTTTGCTATTTTATAAGTTAGTTTTTTCAGCTGGTTCCATTTAACCATTTGAATAAGGTGCAGATGGGCGAAGGTGTGCAGACCTCATTGGAACGAGCGGATCACACATGCTTCCTCAGCCTTGTGAACTTGGGCATAATTTTGGAAGGATTAGAAGGCCTGAGCTCTTCTACCTTAACATTCTGATGATATATGATAGCCTCAGTATTTAGAGGAAATAAAAGAAAGCTGGGATGTCTAATGGCTAAGACAATACTATGAAGAAACTATTCCTACATGTTTATGCTAGAATATTGTGATAATTTATCAATATCTTTCTATTTTTGTATTTTTAATTTTTTGCACTCTTTTTCTGTTCTAATGGCTGCCCTTCGGGATAGGCTGACCTCTGCTCTCCGTATGACATCCTGCAGTCGGATATTCGTCACATTCGAAAGACTGTTGACACTCTGCTCGCCCTCGGGGAGAAACCCCCACAATCAACTTCTACTTTTCGCTCCTGGGATCTAATAGGCTTTTGTCTTTTCCATATACTTTTTATAGTCTTGATGTATATAACTTATCACTGGAATTTGCTAACAGCATAACCTGTTCGCATGTGCGCACAAACTTTCTGCTTTGTCTCTGACAAATTACAGGTACTTAATTTCCTTCCTTTGCCTTACAAACTTCTCCCTTTCCCTTGCTTCCCTTCCTTGTAATATCTTTATTAATCTCTTGAAATAGAGAGGAATAGCATCTTGAAGGCAAGTCCCATGTCTTCTGTCCCCTCCAGCTGTAGTTTAAGAACTTATGTGCTTCTTTATTTATAGTTTATCTTTCATGTTGCCTCGACTACTCACTAAATGTGTTAAAGCAGTAAAGCTCCTCTTGTTCCATTTTTTGGGTGTAGGCTAGATGTGTATCATATGCTAAATAGAACTGAACCTCTTACTTTTTGTAAAAATCCAAGAATGCTGCAGATATTGAAGCAGCTTCAGATGGCACTTCCAGCAGGTGATAGTATTTTCTGAGTGGGTGCCAATTATTTCTGCACACACTGTGTTAAGAGCACTTAGAGAGCACAACTATCTTTCAAAGTACTGTGATTTTGTAATTCTTATATACTGTAAATTTAAAGATTACAGTACTGTAAAGAGTATTGGTGTAATAACTCAGTCTCAGGGTCTCTGCTGTTCTGATTAGACTCCATACTGGAGTAGTTATGTTTTCCTATGATAGAATAATCTTTTTGTTTTGTCACACAAAACAATGTTGAACTCCTTTTAAACACTTGCTACATTAGGTGACTGTAAATTAGCAGTGGGTGTGAGCAAGCCATAGAATCCAATTTAGAATGTTTCAGCATGAAGATTATGCAGTACAGTGAGACAATTTGGGAATAAGCTATTTGATTCTTTTACCTGCCATTCTTCTGTGTGGCATCAACCAAGTCCCATCATTATCTTCGCTGTTTCATCACCTGTGAAAATGCAGATACTGATTGTTTGTTTGTTTGTTTGTGTAACCAATGGAGCAAAGACAATGGAGCTAGGAAAGCAGATCCTCTGGGAAGACTCTAGCTTTTCCATCCTAGGAGGTTTAGGAGAGCAACTTAGACATATATTAGCCAGGAGCTATTTTGGTAGGTTTGAACTCTGCCTATGGTTAGACTGCTGGACTGATGACCTCCATTCTTTCTCTTCCAGTTCTGTGTTCTGTTAATCTACTCTAAAACTTAAAATAAGACTATTTTTGGATTTTCTACTTATTGACATAAAATATACAAATGAAAATTGATTGAAAAATACAAACCCTTGAGTATAAACCTATCTTGGCATTGCAGTATTGGCATAGATACTGTTGCCTAAATTTTTACTCAGTCTCAGGCTAACTAACCAAAGGACCTCAGTTTTATGTCTTGAAAATATAAGCATTCATTTCCCCCTGTCTAGTATATAATAAAATTAGCTGTAGACTTTTAGAGTATAACTAGCATAAGAATTTGTATGCTACTGATTATTCTGGCCATGCAGTTATTATTTAATGCTGCTCTATAAATATCCCCACTCCACAGATACTTGTAAAATGTTATTGAAATACTTCTAAATGCAGTTCTTTTCCTGGTTTCTGTGGCTTAAATATGTGTGTAGATAGATAGATAGACAGATACAAAGTAGTAAATGTATAATAAGATACCTACTTAACAATGGAAAAATTAATTTCAGTCAATAGATAAATCAAAAATTTTAAGTGTTTGGTGTCTGTCAGCTTCCGGTGCATACATGTAACAACTTTATTGTGAAGAGTGTCACCTGCAGCCAGGTGAGAGTTCAGTGAGTGCTTCAAAGCTTTTTATTTGGTATGTAGCTATAGACTTGTGCCTTCATCATGCACAGGCCTGTCTTCTAAATGTGTGCCTAATTTCAGCAATTCCAACACCAAACACTTATTTACTCAGTCACAGTTTGACATTTAAGGTTCCACTTTGAGCAGGTCTTTGTTTTGATTTTTGTTGTCTTGTTCTAGTTACTTTGCTTTTCTGATGAAACTGAGTGACATATGGCTTGAATCAGTTCAGAATCTGTTAATATATTTCTCTATAACCCAGTGTTGGCATTTGAGACAGAAGTGATGTCTTCTGTAGGGTTGGGGTTTTGCTATTGCTCTCCTAAGTGGTAAACAGGTCTCCTGTTGATGCTTTGGTGTCGTTATGTAATGCTGAACTACGTGTATGAGTACATATTTTCAAATTAGAAAATCAAGTTGAGATAGGCCATCCTATAATACACGTCTGTCTCATTGTCTAACAGCACGTCTGATAATCCACTGATCCAGTAGTTTGGAGAGCAGTAAGAGGAGTAATCAGTGTTTTTTGTGTGTCCAGTGTGCAGAAATGGAAGTTCATGTCTTTGGTGGTTTTGAATGCTTTGTCAGAGTAGACACTGAGCTAGAAACTGAAATAACCTTGTGCCAATGTAGACCAAGTGAATGTCCCCCACTTACAGTGACACTTAACTCTCAGATCTGTTCAGAGTCCTAACTTTGTATATGCTTACCATGCAAACAGAGTCATCACTTAGTTACTTGGGGACCATTTTCTGTGTATTCTCAGCTACGACAACATCTGGTGTTTAAAGTGCAGCGTTGTGTGCAGTCTCTGGTAGTTAGAGATGGTGAAACAGTCTTGAAACAGATGGTGAAAAATGCCAAACATATTTGGTTCATGACAAGCGCAGCTGTGCTACCATACGTGAAGCTTTTCCAGTTTGGTATTTTTGGGGGTTGTTATTGATTACGCTTCCAAATATCTATAACTCTTACAGGGAAAGAAATAGTGAAATTACCCTTACATTTTCTAAGTCTGAATTATAATAAAGTTTCTCCAAATACCTATCAAATGTAATGCAAATCTGAAAAATATGTCTTTCCATCTGTGAGGTCAGTAGTTCCTACACTAAATGGGGAACTAGAAACTAAAACATCATTTATGTACTCTAATAGGTTCTTTGTTGAATTTGGAGTCCTGTTTCTGTGCTGCTGTTCTGTGGCTTTAGTATTTGTGAACCAAACAGTTCAACTCTTTGATGGTTCCTCATCTTTGAGATACCAATATTGAGATATCTAGTTATATATAATTGGTACTTACTGCTCATAGCCAGTCACGTAACTAAGTTGATCACCTTGAGTTTAAAAAAATAAAATTTTTTTTTAAAAATTGCACTGTAGTTCACCCCTATATTCATTAATGACATTAATTATATTTGCTCCTCTGCTTCTTTTCCCATTCATTGTTTTTCCATTATGATAATCATCAGAGACTTTCAAACTATTATTTCCTAATAAATTGGAAATTTAATCCAATCTGTACTGTGCCCATCATATTAATTGCTCTTATGTCCTGGGGAGGTTGTCTCATTCATACTGCAATAAAATAATAAATACAGCTTGTAGTGGATATTATTGCAAGCAAAGTGTTTGCACTGGATCACAAGTGGCATTTTGATGTGAGGATTTGACTTTCTTTTTCCATGATCCAGAAAAAAAGAAATACTTTCAAGTGCAGTTTAGTGGTCCTTCAAATGCCTCTTGTATATTAACAAATTTTTATAGCTGAAAGCTGTATATAGAGATCCCATTGTGTTCCTAACAAGCGTTCAGAAAGTTGAACTTAATGTGAATGGGGACTGAATTAGATCTGAGCAAATATTCAGTACAGTTTTCTACTCAGTATACATTAATAAGTGACCAGAAAATTGCCATGCCATTGTTTTTCATAAGAATTTTTCTCTTGTTACAAAAAGAAAAACCCCAAAAACCCAATCATACATGCAGGTTGGGAAAAAAAAAAAATAGTACAGCTGGTTTTGTGAACCTTTGCCATTTCCTTCATTTCTAGAACACAAGCTGTATTATGCAGAAAGAGCAGTAAAAAAATACTGTGAGGTAATGGCTTATTCTGCTTTGACGATACAAAACACTCATCACTTTCTCAGAATTTAATATGTAAGATTATGGTATAATTGCTATTTCCCTTGTAAGATTGTCTTCTCTTACTGTTTCACGTGTGTCTTGTCTTTATTAAGACTTCTGTTCCTTGAAGTTTCAGGTCACCATTTTCTAAGCATGTTAGAATAAAGCTGTGAAAGGTGTTGTAAAATATGTGGTCCACTTCTAAATTTTATGGTTCATGGTCATAACTTATTGAAGAATCCAAATCCCATCATCAGCAATTACAGTTTTGCAATTATTTCCAATTTATTGAATGTGCAGAAGATGCATGTATCTAGATGTCTAACTGGCTTTGACTCCAAATACATGATTTTGCACTGCAGTGTAGCCTGAATTACTGTGGTTTTTTTAATATCTTTTTTCATTTGTAGTTGAAATGGTAGTTCAGGGCATCTGGACATATACAAGCATCAACAGTAATTATGGAAAAGGAAAGAAAAAATATAAAAGGACATAATTTTAAATTGGCTTAGATGTATGAAAAAGTCAATATTTGCTATAGCATTCTTTTCCAACTCTCTAGAATGAAAATTTGCCTTGACCTAAAAAAAAAAATAAAAATTAAAAGAAAAGAGTAAAGGTTGAATATGTTGGACAGAAGTTTGCTTAAGTGTAATGCCCTGAACTTTCTTTTATTGACTTCCCACTTCAAAACAATTGGCTTCAAATATGAAATGATGGGCGTTACATGGGCTTAGGTTTTTTAATTTGTGCTTTGAGAAATTGCATATTCCGATATTCATTCTTCAATTAATATTTTTCCCCTTGTAGATCTGAAATCTCATATTCTACAAATACAAGGAAGAAATAGAAAGGCTCATGTGAAATTGTGGGATTCCATTTGTCTGTATTTTTACTAACAAATGGACAGTTGGGCTCTGCTCTTATCATGATGTGGTCATTTTACCACTTACCAATCTGATGCTAGGGCAGCCATGTCTTTTTTATAAATATTTACTGTATCTGAATTGCCAAGCTGCTTACCCTGCCATAACCTTATTCAAACAGTTGTCTTGACTTTGAAGTCCTCTAATGTCAAAGAAAATAGATATGTATGTGAAGTATGTCATGTATTCTTGAGGGATTAGTGTCGCTGTGTATTCCTGGCTTTCTTCTATCCTAAATCAGACATTTTGTTCCAGGATTCAAAACTTGCTCTGGCAAGCACATGCACATGTGCACGTTTGTGGGTACACCCATGGTACTGTCTCTTTTGTGCCGCTTTGTGATTCAGCCTTCTGCTGCTGCCTCCTTTTTGTGCACTTCTTAACATCTTTTCCTTCAGGAGGACTTTGTTCATTTGCTTCATTACGAGTTTGAAAACATCTTTATCCATTCAAAATGGCTGTGTGTCTGTAGAAGGTGATTTGCTTGCAACAAGCAATTTAAGTTCCTTTGTGTTCTTAAAGAGAAAAAAGGCAGTAAAAATACATTAGATCTTCATTTTTGTAGAGGATAGAGAATGAAGAGATTGATGCTGCTATGAGAGGAGTGGTAACCCTTCCTACCACAATTGTTTTAGGCTGGTCTGTAGAATAAGTATCCATCTCTTCCATCTGTTCTTTTGGGATTTGTTCACTGCTGGTTTCAACAGGGGCATTTTTAGAGAGAGAATTGAATACAGAAGTGTTAAGTGTTTGAATCTATTGTAATTGCGACAGATTTTATTAAATGTGGGGAGAAGTGGGTCAAGTTGAGTCTCCTCAAAGTCAGGGGCAAGTTCTCCTCTTGGTTGGTCAGGCATTTTCTTCAAAATGCTAGGATTTAAGGAGAGCTTTAGAATTTCCATGGCCTGCACATGCTCTTCTGTCAATGGTTTCCAGAGAGCAGTTGTATCTGATGAGGGAATGAGGCAAAGCATGGAAGAGCAGCGACAGCAGCTCAACTTAAATACTGAGACACGTGGGGTGTTACTGCTGTTATGGAAAGCTGTTGTTTGTGCTTTGGATTCCATCCTTGGCAAGATTTGACTTTTCTTATTCTTAGAAGAGACTCAAATATGTGACTCAAAAACTCTGATTTGAAAACTATGTGAGGCAGGGTTGGTGAAAGCCATTTGCAAAGCTTTTAAGATAATAGTGTTTAGGGATTACAGATCAGAACTGTTTTGTGACACATTAAGAGAAGTTTGTCATTTTTAGGAGATGGCATTGGTCTCATTTTCATGTTTAGAAGTTCATTGTAGCCATGTGTTTAGCTGCAGAATTATAAAATACTAGCCAAGTTCCTCATGCTTCATAAGAGAAAGCTGTAAAGTGTATGTGTTTTGAGTACTAACATAGAATAATACATGAAAAGTAGTTACATGGTGGGAAATTTCACTCCTACAACACAGTTCTATGGTCCTATTTTTTACAGACCTTCTTGAACAGCTTTCCTGATTGGTTGTTTGTGTCTTGTAAATACAGCAGGTAGAGAGAGCTTGCTTCATACCAACTAAATTACTATGCTGCATTTAAAATAATTAGATAATGTTTGCCTTTAAAAACAGAAGAAAAACATATAGTATGGGTTTTTAATAGAAATTGGGGTATACATTCCCTTGCTTAAGTGCAAATGTGCTTACAAACAACTGTAAAAGCCCTAGCAAGACAGCATAACAGAACAGCTCAGTGAGTGCTACAAGGCACCACAAAAATGGTAGGTTTGGAATAGAAATTTTTCTTAAGTAAACATCCTTAACAGTGGTGGTTTAAGCAAATCTGTCTTCAGTAGCAAAATGTAGAATATTTTCAAGCATAAATATCTAGCAAGGTAGATTTTCTTAGGGTTGAGTTTTTGGGTTTGGTCCATACCCTTTGACCATGTAATGTTGGTCCCTTATTTTTCAGATACTTATTTTTCAGGATTCAGCAGGCCTACTTATTAAATGCCTTTTATCTAGCATGGAAGAATAATGAAATATTGGCATGCTAAGAGCCACAAAATCTGAAACAAGAGCCTACTGTGCAAGGACACTGGAAATAAGTAGAAGAGTGTGGGAAGGATAACATTTCACTTCAGGTGTCTGATTTGTATTCTTAAGTAAGATTAATATAATTATTTATTTTAAAAAAAAATCAGAGCACTGTGGATTTTTAGATGAACTGGATCCCAGGATGGTAGATTGGCAAAATGTGTAGTAGAAATCACACCTTTGAAGTAGAAGAATATTGTTTTGGGATTTTTTTCCTTTTTTTTTTTTTTTTTTTTTTTTTTTTTATATCACTGTACCTACATTCTTATGTAGCTACTCCAGTGCTATTTGGTATCAGTTTAGGAATTTGCATCCTGAACTACCTGATTTTCTGGAAAAGACACTTTTTTTTCAGAGGAATGAAAGTTGGGCAGAACCATCTCTGAAAGCTTGCAGGTCAATATTCAGTCAGAAGAACAAACAAGAAAGAACTGTAGAACTCAGCATCTAACTTAATGGTCAATCTATGGTAGGTGGGTTTGGAATGGAGATGTGGCTGATGACCTGGAATGGCTGCAAGATGAGGGTAGTTCCTTGGCCTGACTGGACAAGGTGTTGCAGCAGAGAGGGACAGGGTGGCTGGCAGACACTTCCCTGTATTGTACTAGTAGTTTGGTCAATGTGAATCAGAATCCACAAAATCAGTGGAGTAGCAACTCAGCATTAGCAAGAATATTATTATATAAATTGTCTTCCAAGTGGGGAAATCCATTGTCCATCTCATGCGGACCTACTCAGCCAAGATCTGTGAAAATTTTGTTTGAAGTTGTTTCTGGATCTTAAAAAAATCTATAAAACATAATAAATACTAAAACAGCATAATTAGTAAAATATAAAATGTAAAACAACGTACTGATAAGTTACAGTTACCAGTATCAGATGCTGTGGTTGTGAATGAACTTTGGCTCCTATTTTCAGGTTCAGTAATTAATTGGTACATTTTGCAGTTTTTCTTCTCACTGAGGCTGGAATGGGGTGTGAGGAACTTCACAAGAAATTCAAACTAGCTAAATGCTGGCTATACGTTAACAAAAGGAAGTAATAAACATCAGAGGCAGTGGAACAACTGTTTAGTACCTATACTTTACTGGAGCTCTGGCCCCACTGGTGGACAGCTCCTGAGCAGGGACTGGACAAGAGTGGAAGGAGAGAAAATTCAACAGCGGTGCATAACATAATAAAGACTATGAATTGTTCTTGTGTGTACCAGTTCCATTATATTGAGTTGTAAGTGTCCAAAGCAGTCAAGGAAGGGACAGTAGAACTGAAAAAATGTGTCATGAGAAGAGAGGTTGAAGAGATCAGTGAGGTTTAAATTGAATAAGTAATCAATATGAGGAAGTGTGGTAAAGGACCATGTGTAAAGATAAAATAAGGGACCTTTACTTAACAATAAGTAACAGATGTAAGAGGAATATTCAGTAGAAGGCAGGCAGTTAATTAAAACAATCTCAAATGCATCAGTAGTTTTAAAAGCTGAAAGTTTATTGACTAACGCGTTCAATAGTGAGAATACAAAAACCACCCTCTCTTTCAAAAAAAACCCCACAGTATTCCAAGTCTGCTGATGGTCATGTATGGATGCATAGGTTAGATAACACAGATGGTGCCTTTTTCATGAGCAAGCAATGGCACAGAGCTGAAGGACTTCATGAGCCAGACCCTGTTTCCATGTGTTTGTGTTTAACAGGTCTGTTTGGATTTTTCTCTTACCTGTATATTTTTTGTCATCCCACTACTTATGCTTTTGGCTTCCATGTTGTGGCAGTGAGTCTCACAGTTGTAATTATGGTTTATGTGATGTAGTTTGGCTTTTCCATTTATTATAGACCTGCTGCCCGATTTCATAATTTCCTTGATTTCTTAACAAGAATACTCAGTAACATTGAGAAAAACTTTTAAAAGAGAGGGCCAGTGATGACACAAGGCTGCTCCTCTAAGGCTGTCTTTAATTATTCATAGGGGGGTGTCTTCCTCTCCCTGTAGGAAATACAATATTTACAACTTGACTGTCTCCTGCTATAACAGCCCCTGTGGACAGCTAGTCACTTCCATCCTGGCCGTGACTGCTGTGTCCTTATGGTGAATAAAGTTGATTCCTGAGTGCTTCAAATAAGGTGCAAACACTCAGAACCAAACAGCTTGCCCATTGAATGCACAGCGTTGCACACACTTCCCTGTATTGTACTAGTGTGTAGTTCTCAAGGTGCATATCCTGGGACCTGTCTAGAGCTCAGTGGGAGAATGGGGGGGGTTTAAAACAAAAGGATAAAAACAAGTCAGCCTTCCACCCCCCATCTCACACATGTCTCATAACAGAACAAATGCTGTGTTATCCTGCTTTGTAGGTGAGTTTGGTGTGTGCTTGCTGGCCCTCACTCTTAGCTGTTTACATGCTGTAATGACCACAGAACAACTTGGTTTCTGGGGCCCAGAATATTAACAGATCTCTCACTAACTCTTAGGTGTAGCGGGAGCAAAATCAGAGATTTTCTGTCAAAATCACAGGAAGCTCTCTTTAATTAAAAATAGGAAATGATTCCTGCTTGCTGGGCTTTGTGTTCCAAATGTGATCATGAGAAGTGAGGCTCTGCAGTATTGAATATTCTAATTTTTACTCCTTTTTTTGTCTTTTTCTAGGAGAAGCTCTGCCTACCACATCACATCCTAGAAGAAAAGGGCTTGGTAAAAGTGAGCATAACAGTTCAAGCATTGCTAGATGTAACAACAGTGAAACAAGCTTTATTCACATGAAACTACTCTCTCTGCTGTTACCAGCTACTACACTGTGCCATGAAAGAATAAAAAAACTGCCCATTTTTTTCAAACTGCATTGAAAACAACTCTAGTACTCCAGGATCCTCTTATTATTTTAAACCCATGTTTCAGACTGTTTGTATGTGTCGAACTACAAAGCAGAAACTGAACAGAAACATTTTCTAGAGGAAGTTGGCGCTTCACTGCTTTTATAGCTCACTTTGTACAGTACTTACTAAGACAACCACCTCTCTGCCACTTAAAATTGTGTGGAGTACACAGCTGTCTTGCAGCAAGATACCTTTGTATTACTAAACTAAGAATCACTGTAAATCACCTGGGGGGAGGGAGAAGGGAGAGTATATCAGACTGCTACCACCTTAGGTTTTTCTGCAGTTGCTTCAGGCTAATGCCTTTTAAAAATATCCAGACATAAAATATTTATATGAATATTATTTATTAGTGAGTTGTTATTCATCCTTTGGATGCAAAATGTAAATTAGGAAACTGTATTTTATTACTGCTTTTTTTGTGGTTAAACACTTTATTTTAATATAAATACTTAGTTATTTTTTATTCTACTTGGTGTGCAGTAGCTCTAGATCTCCGTAAATTGTATTTTCTAATATGTAAGATAAAAAGCAAACAAAATAGGTGCTTCTATTAAAAAAACAGCTAGCTGGAATGGCATTCTTTATTTCTTGAATCTTTGGAACATTGGTAAAAAATAGTCTGCATTCCATTGAGTTTCCTACATTCCAGTAACACCTCTACCCTCACTAGACTAAATTGGCTGAAAGTGAGAGCACACCCATTTTATTTGTATATAGATGTTTAAAAACAACAAAAAAAAAAACAAAAAACAAAAGGAAATATGTAAACTTGAAAAAATAAATGTGAAGATATTTTTGATTGCTTATTTTACTATGCACAAGACATTTAACTTTTGCCACAACAAAATGAATTATGTGCATTAGGATCATGTGTCTTGAAATGTAATTTTGCACTGTAACTTGATTTCTTTTAAAGATTACAGCACTACAGAACAAACAGTAAAAAAAAATAGCACAAGAATGTTAACAAGATTTGCCAGGTAGCCAAAAAATTAACTTGTTTTCTTCACTGATTCCATCAAGAGGTGATAAAATGGTTGAAATTGCCAAAGGCAGTCTCAAGGACCTGATCTCTTCCAGGTCCAACCTGCCTGGGTACAGTGCTTCTTTTTAAAAGTATCCATAGAATTAAGCACAATGTTCTGTAGTGCACATTTGCAGCATCAGACCTCTACTTCCACGTCAGCAATAGGAAATAAAAGTTCTTTTCCTTATCACCACTTTACGTTTCTCAAAGAGATTTTTAAAAGCATAATTTATAATTAAGACATCATGCATTTTTAGATCAAAAAAAGTTCCAGTGCAGTGAATTCTTCTGCTCTCTGGAACATCCCATTTTCATTCACAGAAGAAGCCAGTGATGGGATTCAGGCAAGCGGGACAGGGCAGCTGCATGTGGTGAAAAGGGAAAGCTGGCTGGGGCCGCGAGAGCAAGGAGTTTGAAATGCAGAGTGGCAAAAAAAAAAAAAAAGAGCCAAGGGCGTGTGAGGACTGAATATTTAAGCAAGAGGATGTGGAGAGAATTATTGTACGAAGGCTTTTGGGCAGAGTGCTGCATACCTGTCACATACCCTCTGCAGGCAGCTGCACACACGTTCACAGGCACTGCAATTTGACCCCAGCCTCGTTCGGTAGCAGATCTGCTGTGCTTCAGGTGCTGTCTGAAGGTTTCAGCACGGGCTGGGAGGGGGTGACAGCAGCCAGGTGTGAGCAGGAGGGAAGAGGGCTCGCTGGCAGCGAGACAGGCAGTATGCATGGAATATCCACTTACTTTACCAAAGCAAAACCATTTATTTTATAGAGGGAACATTGAATTAAATTGTAATTTGATTGGCAGCTAGCGTATTGTTTCCTATAAAATGTACTGTGCACTTTAACACTAAATGCAAATGTATTTTAATATTTTACAGAGCTGCACAAATATCTGTTTTCTCAAAAAGCACGAGCAATGTAAAGAAAATAAGTTTTCAAGTCAGAGTTTATCAAATTTTAGAAGCATTCAAGGATCAAGTATAAAAATAGGAATATTGATTTCTGCATCTTGAGGGATAAAATGCAGGTTTCCTGAGTATTTTTTTACAATGTATATATGGCAACATGAAGCTTTGTAATTATTATTATTTTGACAAATCTTGTTTTTCATAATTAAAATTTTGTTTTTCTCCTGATAGTGTCTTTCAGTATATGCTTGAAGTTGGCTGTAAATAAATAGCTCTAAGTATTTTGTAATACAGCTTTTTTTTCTCTTTTTTTTTTTTTTTAAATGCAGTCTTAACCTGTACGGCTAAAAAGAGAATCTTCACGATCCTTTGTACAATATTTATATGTGCAATAAAACATGCATGGCAAATCTGTAATATCCTCCACAGTGAACATAATGTATATAGAAAATCTTTACTGTAGTTACAATTAAACTATATTATTTGCAGAAACTCTTTAATGCCCGTCCCTGTGACTGATGATTTCTTGTAAAAGAAGTGGTAGTTGGAGAGCTTACCACTGGAAATGATGGGTTTGGGGATGGGGGAAGGCGAAGGTGTGATGCAAATGAAGGAGGTGTAAGAGGCAGCTGGTAGCTTTTGGGTAGGGGCAGTGCTCTCCCTGCTCCTGTTGGGAAGGGCTCCTGCCAGTCCGTCTGTGGCAGTGAGTTATCAGCCCCCTGCTGCCCGCGCTGGGCTCGGGGAGAGGGGGGAGACTCCTCCTTCAGTCGTTGGTCTATGGGTTGTTCATTTTACTGCTCACGCTTCTCTCTGCAGGGCTGCCTTTTCTCCTCCTGAACTGCAGAGATCGTTCTGAGCCTTCTGCTTCAGCGAGGGCTGAAGATTCCTTGCTTGTGCAGTAGATGCAGTAACCCTTTGGCCCTGGGGATAACCCAGTGTGCCAGGGCTGCGCTCAGCCCCTCTGCTCTGCCCCGGCTGCAGAAACAAGGAGCAGGTCACAGCATCCAGCCTTCTCTTGCCCATGCAGCTTTCTGAAGCCATCCAAGTACAGATGCTCCTAGATTCCAATTTCTCTAACGGAGTGTCTTTACTGTATGAGCTGTGCTTTTTCACATGCCATAGGGGATTTTGGAAGCAGAAGATCTTTCTACAATAATTTCCTTCTGGAAAGCTCTCACACTGCACACAGTTGTATGTTCCCAGCCTTCAGTATCTTACCTTAATAAATACAAGTCAATGCCTGATTTAAGGCCGTCAGCAGCCTCCCTGTAACCCAGAATCTAGCAGGAGCCGGAGACGCAGCAATGCATTCAGCATTGCTTAAAAAAGGAAACCCATCCTACATCTGTGGCAGCATTTCCTCTGGTGAGAGCGTGTCAAGTTCTGCAGCTGAACCATGAGAAAGCTGAGCTTACAAGTGATCACTTGCAGCTTGCTGGAACAATCTGTGTCCTCATCCAAGGCGGCTTGCAGAATGATACCACCAAGAGCTATTTCAGATCTACAACTGTCAGGACTAAATTCTGCCAACATTTGTAAAATAATTGATTTCAGCAACGAGATACTAGATCATATAAACAGCAGTTGCATTTCTCAGATCTATTTAGCAGTTTCCACTCGGTCCTGACAAATATAAGAAACACAGTGCAAATCTTTCACACTCTAAGAATCAAAGGCAAGTACAGAAAAAATCCTTTTTACTACAGACTGCTTCTTTCACATGTTTTTTAAGAGGTCTCTTCTGTAAGTATCCATTAAATACTCCAGATCATTTGCTTGATAACACACAGGACAGTAAACTACTGTGCGCAGCAGGCTTTTGTCTGCATTTTCCACCAGACTTGGTCCTTGGAAGGTATTTACACAGGCCAAGGAAAAACACACCTACCACTTCAGATTAATTAAGTAGCTTGACTAGCGGTGCTACTAACAACTTCCTTCACCTTCATCAAAGGATGAAGTAAATCCCAGTAATTAATTGGGTCACTTGTTCTGACCCAAAATGCAGCAGATATAACTTCATGGCGTCAAGAGTTTCCCAGGCATGCAAGAACATTCCCAATCCTTACTCTAAAGCACACGCATCCAATTAAGTGGAACTTTTATTTTTCTTAGAAGTACAATCAGAAGAGCTCAGTTTTACAAACAAAATGATTTTTTCAGCAAATGATTTTAGTTCACCTCGATCTCTTGATTCATGTTGGCCAGGCAGCACTCAAATCCAAATGGTTCAAGCATTGAGGTATTTTGCATGGTGTTTGATGTGGTCATTAATAAAAGAAGCAATGAAAAAATAGCTGTGATCATAACCCTAGAAAACAACAACAATAAAGAAATCAGCAGAGAACATACAGCTTGTGATAAAGCAATCATGCTAAGCTCTCTTAAAGGAAACGTAATGACTCTCCTGGTTTTATCCATTTTAAAAAACACCTGGAATATATATATACACAAATGGCAAGGGATACGTAAGAGGCCAAGTACAGATGAGCATTAGGAAGCTGAACAAACAGAAAGCCCTCCCTTAACCTGCCCAGATCTGGGCCTGTAAGCGAGAGATGGGTAATGGCAAGGGTCAGCTGGAGAGTGAGATACAATCCTCACAGGCACTGCTCTTCTGGTAGAACAGAGGGGGGGACAAGGAGAACACAGCCCTGAGTTCCTGCTCCATCACTGCGCTGAAATGTCACCCTCTGGCCCGTGCCCCTTCATCAGCACTAACTAATCTTTAGGTGCAAGGTTTATGATAAACCAGAGAGGACAGTCCTTCGCTCTGCACTGGCTCTGGGTGGAATCTGCCAGTGGCTTACAAAGACTCCAGTGCTCTCAGGACAGTCTTGTTCTGGGTCACCGCACTACAGGTAAGAGCGATCCTTCCACCCGAGTCTGCATGAATCTAGGATGCCAAGCAGTTCCACCCCTTCCCTAACTACACCAACACAAACTAAATCAGGAGGTTTCACGGTGAACACGACACCCCCAGCACAGGTAAGGGATGCGGCAGAAGGCCACGTGTCACTTTGGCTGCAGAGTGGCTGCGATACTCATTAAAAATCTAATTACTCATTAAACTAATGCTGTGTCTTCAGCCCGATTCCCCGCGCAGGGATCAGCCTGTCCAAGCTGGAAGCACAACGGCACCTAGTGGAGAAGCGCGGCTGAACCGGGCGGGTGACACACACCTCCAGGACGGGAAAGAGCCACTGCCAGCTCTCCTCAGAGAGGAGACAGACCCACAGCCTGCTGTATAGAACCAAACATCACAAGCAAGAATCCAACAACCGAGGAAGCAACTTGCCTGCTGCAGTCTGAAGACGACTGGGATTTTGCGCTCAGTGCAGGCAGCGATGAAGTTATCAGGCAGTAACTGACCCGCAGACAAGAACTGGTCATCTTTGCCTTGGTCAATCAAGATGTCGAGGGGAGAGCCCGAGTAGGACTTCACAAGCTGTGTAGCATCATATGCCTGCAGAAATAAAAGAGAAATGACATTCAGTTACCTAAGTTCAACTGGTTTCAATTTGTCAACTGCGGGACTGGAATGGCACAGAGATCCTGGGCAGCGTTGATCAGGACACCAAGCTGCACTTTGGAAGAACAAAAATTCCAGGGAACTGAAAAGTAATAGCCGTTGCTTAAAAAAGGGCAAATGCACGAGCTGGGTAATGAACAAGCTGGAAGTCTGACCAAACAGCACATCCAGCCCAGGGCTGAATTCCGACAGAATGGAAGAACAGCAATATATAGTCAGCACTAATTCACACCCTTCTGCAGAAACTAGATCCTGTTAAAGAAACTTGGTGTAATTATTCTGGCAGCTGAAAGTCAAAACACCAGTGTAACACAACTGTGTTCATGGAAAGGCATTTGGCCTGAAGTTAAATCCTGCCATGAAATCATGACATTCACCATGATCATTTGACCAAGAAAATTTGGTTCCACTGAGAAACAAAAACTAAAAACTCCAAACGTGCATGTATGGAAATGCAATTATGATGGGGAACACGTTACCCATGGGGTCCTGTGCTCCTGTTTACATGCTCAATATAAACAACTCCTTTAAAAAGACAGCAAAGTGTTTAAGGCTGTGGAGAAGACCAATCACCAGTGGACAGCAAAATCCCAAGTCCTACACCAAGGCATCAGAGCCACCAGGATGCCACCAGACCCAGAAATGACACTACAAAGGAAATGGGAGCTCAGCCCAGCACTTGTGGCCATGCTATCAAGTTATCCTGAAGATATTTACATGGCATTTTTAAGGCAAAATCTTTCTTTAAGAAAGATCAGAGGTGTTGAAACTGTGCCAAAGGCAGATCTAACCTGATGATTGCTGTTGATCTATTGGACTAGGTTTGCAGAAGTGCTCCAAAACAAGTTAAGGAGACAGAAAACAGGGTTTTGGGCGGTTGTTTTGTTTTGTTTCACAACAAATCCATTACATTAAGTCTAAGCAAGTTTAACTGATGTTTCTAAGTAGACAAACTAACAATTGGAAAAGCAGAGAACACTCTCCAATCCTGTAAAGTTTTAATCAGACCTGGAAGTCTTCCTGAAACATACTTTAATCCAATTTACAAGGGATTAAACTCCATCTTGTAGTTATTTACAAGGAAACCTGAGTACATGGTCAAGACAAACCCTTCTAACTTAATTATAGAAATAGAGAGCAATGTTTAAGTCGAGGTTAAAAATAATGGAGGGCTGCCCAAATAACGCAGCAACCGTGCAAACATTTTTGTATCTTAGCCATTCATATACAACTACTCATAGCTCAAAATTAAGGCCCTGGAGCTAAACCCTAACTTTGTCAAGCTTAATGCTGTTTTGCAGGATACCAATTTCCAAGTATCCAACAGGCTCCTCTTGGAGGTCTCCCACAGGCTGCCCCTGCAAGATGTCATGTGGCTTATCAGTCTGAACAGTTTGCAGCGGTCTCTCTCTTCAGGCTACTTCCAAAATACACTGCTCATAATTGTTCTCAGCCCAGACTTTTAAACCTTCATAAAACTGAGAGGAATGCAGTTGATTTGATGAGGGACCTGTATCTCATTACATTTTCATAAGCACCATAAGGCAACAGCACGTCACTCCTGCCAGAAACAAACAACGCTTCTCTGTGCTTAGAGGTGTAGTAAAACAACTCCAGAGCTTTTTTCCAGTCTCCTGCTGTGTATATTTACAGATCTGTCACTAAAGAGCTGCAGCCTCAACACATACCTCCCATTTGCTTGCATCTGGTCCCAGATATCCACCAAGGGCTTTCTTCCCCCACTGACACTGAATTGGGTTGCAGATAGGAGCAAATGCTGACACGGACTGTTCAAAAAGACAGCAAAAAAAAAAAAAGTTGAAACTATGTAACAATGAACTACAGCAAATGAAACTATTTATACATTTAATGCCCTCAAAGAACTCAGTATTATGATTTTTTTTTCCATCACATCGACAGAAATCTATACAGGCATTAGTATACCTCATAGAAGCTATACTTCATCTTACTTTGTACTTCCCAGGATTCTTCAGAGCAAGAATAAGAGCTCCATGACCTCCCATGGAATGGCCAAAGATAGACATCCGCTCAGGGTCAGTTGGAAAATTGGCATTGATTAGTTTAGGCAGCTGTAAAGGAAACAAAACATAATAAAAATGTTAAAGCAACTTGAGTACGTTTACGAAAAATCCACACAATTAACCAACTTTTAATGCCACTGAAACCAAAGGCATCTCTCTGGTTCTAGCCTGACCCCAAAAACAACTTGAAGCCAGGGTGAAATCAAAAGGAAACAGTTCAGCTGATAATAAGTAACTGAAAGTATCTCTCTAGAAACCTCCCAAAACCCTGTAACACAAACGGTGGGAATTTCCTTTGACCTAGCTACACCCCTTTATCTTACCCAGCAACACCAGGGGAACCCAGCAGCCAAGTTACCTCATCTTTTACGTAGGAATACATCCTGTAGTTTGTTTTCCAAGGATCTTCAGTGGCATCCACATAGAAACCAGCACCGGTGCCAAAATCCCAGCTTTCATCTTCTCCTTCAATATTGCAGCCACCTAGCATGAAAAATCTTTCCTTTACTACATGATCAGAATTGGAGAGCCTGCCATACTAATTAGACTTGGGACAAAAGTTTCTCAATCAGATCTCTACCCCTTCAACTATAAGGCAATTCAGATTTTAATTCATTAGCATGATGTTTACAAGTGCTATTTCAACACTTTCAAAATGGCACTTACATAATGCCTACAGATACATCCAATTTCTAAATAGTGTCAGTATCTCTTCGTAAATAAATATAGCATATACATGGCTCCTAAATTAGTTCTGTAAAGCTTTGTCTTGTCAATTTACCCGGGAACTTCATCAAAAGCTGGCACTTGTTAATTGGCGCTATCAGTTTATTTCAGTCTTATTTAATCCTATCAAGCACAAGAAACTGTGTGAGAAACAGAAGAAAATTTCCTTTTCCCCAAATGGTGTGTCCAAGCGGATTTATGTGCTTTAAACAATGCCTTTTACACCTCCCTTTTTAAGATTATCAGAAAGAATATGTCACTGTTCCTATCATTTCACAAGTCTATACCTCTACCTCTTCTGCAAGTAATTTCATTGCTCCCACCTATAATTTCCATGAAACTTAAATAAATTTTTCTTTGAATAAGTGCAGGATTGTATCCTCTTTTCCAAGGCTACGCTTTCAAAGTAAATCTGCAGACGTGTTCCTGAAAGTCAGTACATCCCACCCAGTCCTCCCTTTGATTAGCCTGTGATTTACCAGCCTGGTTTGTGGAACAGAATGTAATATTTCAAGGTGTATGTGATAGGAATGGTTTGGAGAAAGAGAGGCCGTTATTTCCTGGTTTCTGCCATCCAAAATTTCATGGGCTTTTACCACTGTCAGATTACACTGCAAACCCACGTGTAACTCAACAGTCCCTCCCAATTTGTGCAGAGATGGCTGCCACCCTGCCACAGTGTGAAATCAGACTGGTACAAGGATCAAAGCTGGCTTTGACAAGGGCAGTGACATGCCCTGAGCACTGGGTGATTCTGTCACTTAACAGGAATCACAGGGACGGGGACGCTTAAACAACATGTTGGATGTAAAACATCTATCTTCTGTACCTTGGAGATGGACAAAAACTCAGAATGTCCAGCCAGGCAATGAAGGCATCGTGCTCATTATGCTGAAAAAAGCTTTCAGGAAGCCTCGAAAAAAAGAAATTTGACAAGGAACGTGCATAATATGCCTGTCTGGAAAAACAAGCCCCTTCAAAGTAGGAAAAGTAGAGTCTATCAAGGCCTGACAGAGGGTCTGTAATGACAAATATTTAATGATTTCATGCAGTCTTTTTCCCCATCCGGATATATCTCCTGGGATTTATCCAGGTTATCTTCTGGAAGATAATTCTCATGCACTACACAATTAAAATGCATACACATAAGCAATTTCAATACCTCTCAGTTCATGATTATATTTTAATTGCTTTTCACTTGTTTCTCCAGACAGCTCAAACAGACTTAAGAACATCTGGGGTCTCTGAACTAAAATTTAAGAGTACAACATGAAGTTCATATCAAAGCTCATTTAAGCAGTAGAGCAATCCTTATCAGTTGTTAGGTTAAAAGGCAAGAGAGAAGCTGCCATGAGGGACTTAAAAGAAACTGGACAAAGCCATAACCTATGCAAAGGCACTTAATTGACAATTTACACAGATACTACCAAAACCAAGTTCCAGTACAACTACCCAATATGAATAAGGCAAAGGTTAGTTGCCCACCTCTAGCCTGCAGCAAATAGCACCCACAAAGTGTGAAGTTCATTAATTCACAAGTTCTGCTCTTCTGTCCCTCTTCTTCATTAGAAACATGTATTTACATTCCTTGACCTTACACAACTTCAAAACCTAGTTTTGAAAAATACTTTATGGAAAGAACATCACTTCTTTTCCATATAGCCTGTAGTCAGATGTAACCCACTAAAGCTTGGGGAATATTAGAGGGCTGACATCTTTGTTCACAGCACTTATGAGACTGTGGCAGAATCCAACAAATACCAAACTTAAAACAGTGAATCCCCAGTGTTTCCAATAACTGCAGATCCACCATTTTCAGATTCCCATGCCATAAGCTCAGCCTTGCACAAATAACAGCACATCATTTAAGAAATCCATTCACCAGTAGTCTGTTGTAGCTGCAGGGGAAAAGGGCCTCTAGTTTGCTTTTCAAGTATTGTAAGCCTCTGAAGGCATGTATTTAATTTGCTTTAGAAGACAGAATACAATTAAGAGCAAGCATTGCATCTTTGTGTGGCAACACAGTTCTGCGGGTTTTATAGGGCCTCACAAAATGTCAGCAAGAACTCTAATAACACACATTTCTTGTTTCATTTTTCTTCCCTCTCCTCGTCTGTGCTGAACTCCAGAGCCCCTTTGTTCTAGTTTTAGTGCCACGACAATAAGAGTTTCGAATGTCAAACCCTCGCTACCCCGTTATTAAGAACGCACACAGTGTCATCTAGTGAACAACGCCAGATGCAGAGGCGAGGTCAAATCCTGACTCAGGTGGGCCACACACTTTTCAGCACACTGCAGCACCCCTCTCTCTGAGGGCAGAGAGTGCACTTCAGTGTAGTGACTGTGAGCAAGTCTCTTGTTGAACTTACGTGGGCTCGTGTCTGGTGCCACTACAATAATGCCGTGCTCGGCGGCCGCTTGCTGAAACGCAGCTTTCGTGATAAAATTCTGTTCCGTGCAGGTCAGCCCTAGGGAAATAAAAACAGCCTTGGTTACCCAGTTTCTCACAGCATACTGGTTTCAAAACCCTTTTTGAAAGAAAAGGTTTTGAAAAACAAGGATTCCCATCTCCATAAACATGGAAAATGTTTTCACTAGGCTCAAGAATACTTAACAATGCACAGAAATGCAGTTGCTCTGTCCCATCCGGTCCCACATGTGATCAAAACCAGATCCATGTGCACCCGGTATCCCCGTGAGCACCTACTCATGCAGTGCGTAGTGCCTTCAAGCGCTGTGCTTTTAAACCCACTGACCACAGGCATTTGCTAAGGCTGACACTGTTAACTCCTGACACCTAATCCTGCAACTATGTTTCTCTTTGTACTGCCATCTCAGCTGTTTGCATTGCAGATCCACACACGTGGTCTGAGAAATTCCACATACTTCAGACAGGACAAAGGGCCCTTAGGCACCCTGGCTCCGAAACCCACAGCAATACATGCCTTTCGTACAGCAGCTGATCCAAATAAACTCACATTTATAAAATAAATTACATTTCACAACAATATTTCAATTTTTCTTCACTATGCAGTTTGAGAGGAGTTAATGGTTCTAGTTTTCTCTGAGGACAAGCTGCCAGTAACCTAATTTGACTGATATATTGCCCAAGACAATACAGTTTACATTCAATAAAATAAATGTGCTGCATGGCTCAGAGCTCTTCAGACAATTGTGATGTTCCTAGCTTCAAGTATAAACATTTTTACCCGGTCCACTGTCATGACACAAATCAGACCCACCAGCTATTCTGTGAAATGAAAACATACAAGGACCACAAGTCTCCACACTAACAGTCTGATCTCCAACTTCCTAAACAAAAATCCCATTAAAGCAACACCTCAAATTACAGAACAGAGTTTCTGCTTTTTATTTTGAATAAAAGAAGAAAAAAAGAAGTATTTAATTTTACTTTTTTAATGAGACAACTTCACTCCTACTGCACAAGCCTCTTCAGCCCCTGGCCCCTTCTGATCTCACAGGTTTACTTCACACCAGACACGCTTGTGCTAAGGCAGCTGACAGCACCTCTCTTTTCATGCTCACCAGCTGCCTCCTGCAAAGTTGTACTTGGAAAAAGGTAGAGTCCACAGAGCAACTCTCTTCCGTGGGCTCTTTTCACATCCCTACTCTAAGCTGAAGCAGTTTTTAAAAACAAAGGGAAGCAGGAGGTGTCCCAACGGGAAGGCCTTACAGGAGAACCTTTACAGATACGCTCTGGAAAGAAAAGTATGAACATTTTAGAAGAAAAGGGTAGGACACTTTGAACACTGAGCATTTTAGAACACAACCTGGTAGGTCAGCCCTGAGCTGCATCCTGAATTGTCACAGTACACTCAAACTAAGTGTGCCTTCCAGAAGATGGGTTTCTGTAGGATCCAGGAGCTGCCACTGCAGCACCTCCACATTAAGTTTTCAGTAACTGCAATGTGGTAGTTAAAAAATGTTTAGGATTGTATTTGTAAAGGTACAAAATTTGTAAATTTACTCATGTTACTTACCTGACAGCCAGTACAGCACAGGACACTTCCCAGTTTCTGCTTTTGGAGGCAAGTAGATTCCAAATTTCATTTTGCATTTTAGCTCTGCACTGTATTAATAAAATACTTCTCGTTATCACCATTACTTAATTAACAAGGTGACTAACATTAAAAAAAAATGAATCAGTGGATCAGTGCATTTCATTCAAAGGGAGATCTGGTCAATTAATTGTAACAACTAAGTTAAAGGAAGGGAAGAGTCAGCCTTAGACTCTAGATTTGGCAACAGCCAACTTTTCAACCTTGTTGAAATACTGAATATACTTAAAACAGGGACTTACAAACAAGCCACATTTTCACAGCATTTTTAGTGCTGCTAACTCAGAACAGATTGAAAAGAGAATTTTGAATCCCAGCAAGATTTAGCTTGAGCTTTGGCTATCAATTTTTTACTGAGGAACACATCCACGACTTGCACAACATAAAATGCACAGCATGCACCAGAAAGGGAGGTTTTCAATATGCTAAGTCTACAGACCAAGCAGTTGCTCAACTAATACGAAAGCCTAAAACTGTCAATAAACTCCGATGATTTTATTTATATTTGGATCGATTTTTTTTTTTTAAGAAGCTGAGTCTTTTGTACACCTTCGTCAAAACAAGATGAGTCACTGCTCACGGCACTTTTCAGAGTGTGCTGAAGTAACATATGCAGCAGTGAGTGAAACTCTGCACACACAGTGGTTCTCTGTGCGGCAAACAGGACAACCCAAAGTAATGAAGCTTCATTTCCAAAGGTAAAAACACTAGCTTCCCACCTCAGCTCTGCAGCACTAAGTGTACTAGATAATGTTAAACATTAACACACAAATTCAAGAGCCCAGCCAAAGCAGCAATAGACGTTATTCCGGACTGAAATATGGATATTAGCGAGAGCATGCTGTTTTCCTGCAGACTGAAAACACTTGACAGCAGTGGATTCACTGCCCCAAGCTAAACATTTTGGTTGGTTTAGTGGTGTTTACCTGTCATGTTCAAACACCTTCTGGAAACCTTCAAAGCATTTGTTGCTGGAAACCTGTTTCAGTGCCATGATTTTAACTGGGAGGAAAAAGAAAAAAAAATTAAATTTGAAAATAAAACAATCCTGGTTTTAGACTTTTTGAGAACAGAAGAGTTGAATACAACTTGTAGTATCTTGGCTTGGTGTTACAGTTTCTCAGAATTTCCTGCACACGCTTTCTGGTCTTTCATTAACTTCCTATTTCCCCACAAAAAAAAGGGACAGGGGAGGCTGAACTCTAGTGAGCAGAATGGGCAAAGCCTACCAGCTTTCCTACAGACCCACATCTCCAATGACCTTTACCTCCGCACTAACTGTGGCTTGCTCTTTGGCTACCAAACAAGCATTCCCACGTGCTGTGGTTAACCTGGAGCTCTCTGTGCCAGGCTGTTACATCCACAATTTCCAATGCAAGAGTAAAACCCTGTCTCACGTTTCTTTCTCTTGCGTTTGACAGCATCCAGCCACTAACCACCACAATACTGAGCCTTATTTTCATCTTTGATGGAAATTAATCACCACGTTCTAACAGTCTGTGGGACAGACAGCAGAAACAGAGGAGCAGGAGGCTTATTTCCATGGCAAACCGTATGAAAAATACAGGCAAAGGAGAGTCATGGGGGGGGTTTAGAACAGCTGGCAGTGCAAGTGTGCTAAGGAAACTCGGGAAGGCCGACACAAAAGTGGACGCTGTCAGCTTGCACAGGGGCAGTAAGGCCAAGCAGGCAGCTGAGAGGTGAACAGGCTGCAGGGTCAGAGAACCACAGAACATTCTGAGGCGGAAGGGACACCCAAGGATCACCGCGTCCCACTCCCGACCCTGCACAGGACATCCCCAAGTGTCACACCGGGTGCCTGAGAGCATTGTGGAAATGCTTCCTGAGCTCTGCCAGGCTGTGATCTCTTCCCTAGGGAGGTTGCTGTTGCTCCAATGCTCAACCATCCTCTGCGTGAAGAACCTTATACCAATACCCAACCTAAACCCGCTCTGACACAACTCCAGGCCATTCCCTCGGGACCTGTCACCGGCACACAAGAAAATCCTGAGGGGAACCCAGGCAACATCCGACCGGGCAACAAATGTCAAAACCAAGGCGTTCCATCCCTCCCTCACACCTGCGCCCTCCTACGGGGCGGCGCCGGGTTAAGACGCAGCACGGCGAGCCCTCGGCGGCTCACGGCTGTCTCCCGCCGAGGGCCGCCCNCGCGGAGGCGGCTCCTCCTCCGCCCCGGGCCCGGCCCGCACTGCCCCCGCCCGCCATGACGCTGCCGGGCCCGCGGGCTTGCGAAACGAAACGTCAGATGTGTAAACATTTTCTTTAAGAAGGTTACTTTGTGGTGTTTGGACTTTGTATGCTTTGAAGCCTAATCAAGAAGGGAGGTTTAATCCGTGGAACATCAGCGAACAAGCTCTAATTGATGCCCAGGTGCTAGAAAGACAAATTGCTTGTCGGTAGAATTGCCTGGGTAAATTTTAGGGCTTGACGTGTTTCGGTGGTCTGAGACCTAGGGGGAGGTTAGCAAAGCTTGAGGACGGGGACGTGCTGCTGACAGTGCGCACAAGGAACGCAGAGTTCACGGGCCACAAGGACATTTGGCAGAGCTCCTAGCACAGGGCAGCAAATAACAAAGAAAACTCATTAACTGTGCTGAAATCAGCTCTAGTTGGTTAGAAGATAATTCTCATGGGGAGATCGTGACCATCGACTCGCAACCCACTGACTCAAGAAATCCGCCAGAGAATCCGTCGTAGGGGAAGTTTTTAAAGCAGAGTTTCTGTTTGTGTTGTGGTCCCTTGACCACTTCAAGGCGTGAAAAACGAGGTTCACTTCTCTGTTATAGTTTTTAAGGTTTATTAAAAATATAATAAGGAGTATAATAAGGCAAATACACAGCCGGCTGGGTGATTCCAAATGCATGCTGCCAAAAAGAGCACACCTATCGTAGGATACTTTTGGTTAAATGCATTGACTTGTTGCATATTCATACACCTTCATGCATTATTCAAAAACACACCCCCTTCCCAATGGCACCAGTTTGTCTTTTTTTTTTTTTGGTCATACATTTTTCTTTCCAGACTTTCCGTCTTTCTCTCCTGATAAGCTTTATCTCAAGAATGTGAGAGATGTACTATCTGTTTAAAAACCAGAATCCTGTGAGAAAGATATTTACAACACTTCTAATTTAATAGCACAATTAAACTATTATATTAATCTAGCACTACACATACTATTCTTTATTTTAATATTTGCGAAAATCCAACTATCTAATAACCATTTATAACAAAGGAGAAAAAAGTTGCTAAAGTGCCCTGAGCTGCGAGCACTGCATCCTTGCATTCTGTTATCAATAGCTATTAAATAGTTGGCTTTTTGCAAATATTAAAAGGAAAAGTAGACTGTGTAGTGCTAGATTAATATAATAGTTTAATTGTGCTATTAAATTAGAAGTGTTGTAAATATCTTTCTTACAAGATTTAGTTTTTTAAACGGACAATAAATCTCTCTTATATTCTTGAGAGAATGCTTATCAAGAGAGAAAGACAGAAAGTCTAGAGAGAAGAACTGATGACCACAGAAGTGGACAAACCGGTGCCTTTTGGGGAAGGTTGGGGGGGCTGGTTCTTGAATAATGCATGAAGGTGGATGAATATGTAACAAGTCAATGCATTTAACGGAAAGAATCTTGCGTTGAGGTGTGCTCTTTTGGCGGCATGCATTTGGAGACACCTAGCCGGCTGGGTTTTTTTGCCTTATTATACTCATTATTTTTCTTTTTATTAATAAACTTTAAAACTATGACAGAGAAGTGAACCTCGTTTTTCACACATTCCAAACATTTTACTTTCCCTCAGGATTTCAGATTTCTTCACAGCAGGTGCCACCATTCAAACTGCTGATTTTATAATAAATACAAATTCTAGTGTAGATATTTTACACCTCACCTGCGAGATCACAAAGTAACAAAGATACTCGGCAGTGCTTCCATCTTATTCATAAGCCAAATTATCCCACTTTGTGCTGGGCTTTTATGATTTATTTCTTTATTTATTAATTTGCAGTTATACATGCCTATCAGTTGTCAAAAAAATGTCATCAGCAAAGCTCCCTCCTAATTTGTAGTCTTGTACCATGTACTGCATTGGCAGTAAATACTTTTGCCTGTAACATTTTGCGGTCTTGGCTTTTCCAATTCCTTTTGTATTTTTGGTCCCTAATTATATAAATGCACAGTACTGACAATTTTGTCCCCCTATTACTTTCTATTCTTCCCCAGCAGATCCATTTGGACCACAGCTGCTGGACCCTAGCCTTGGGCCTTGCATCCTGTCTTCCAGAGAAGCTTTCCTATCCTGCCTCTGTACTTGAATGTAGTTGGTACAAATAGTCTGTCTCTGAGCTGTTTAAACCTCGTCATCTCCACTTTTCTTTTTCAAGCTGTGTTTAAGTTGCCATCAATCAAGTTAAATTATGTTTCTTCATTACTCAAGTACTCTTCAGATTGTTCTTTCCATCGCTGTGTGTGCGTTTTGTAGCTCCCTAAATGTCTCTCACTAGAAAAATAATGCCCAGTTATTTATTTGAACTGAACTGTAGCCAGCCAGAACTGTTTTCTCTCTTATATATACAGACAGGTGTTGCCACACACATCTCATTTTCCCTGGTATCTGCAATTGTTTTATCTATTTATCTATTGTCAGTATGAAATCTGCCTAACTCAGGCAATGATATAAGGTTTTGATGTGTTCATGCTCTTTCTATCCAAGTCCATTATATAACCTCTGCCCTATTTATTCCCATTTCAGAGAGATATCTTCAGAGGGATTCACCTGAGAGCCTGCTGATGAGTTTCCCTGGCCTCCCCACATCTCCATGTCAAGATGGCAAGATGTCTGTGTTATTTTTGTGTCTTTTCAGTCAAAAATGACTGAACATAATTGCATAGGTAAATTGTGAGGGCTGTTTCAGCCCTCCAGTGAGCTGTTTTCATGGCACAGAGCTGACACACCAGGATAGTGTTAAGAACAGTGTAAGGCAGAGGGAGCCAATCTGCTGCAGTCTTTTCTGTGCTGTGGTATAGATCTTTCTAGTGTCTTTGGTTATTCACGTTTGTTTAACCTTAGTTCTATTTTTGTGTCCTTTCAGACAGCGTCTGCAGTTCTCACCTGTGAATTCATTTTGTTTGCATTCTGCCTATCATTCCAGATTCTCTAAAAAATGCCAGATGTGAAACAGGCTTCCTTTCCTTCATCATTAAAAGGCTTCTCGTATGGTACAGCAGAGCAACCAGTAGAAATGGGGATATTAAAATAAAAGAATGAAGGATACTCACTTTGGAAAATCTTTTGGCCTATGTGCTCTTGCTTTATATATTACTTTGTTATATTCCAGTCCAGCACATACTGTTCCAACATACTTTCTCTATGTTTCCCCTACACAGATGGTGCTTTCTACCATCTTACCACTGATCTCATCCATCTTATTCAGATGATTTCACATAATCTACCTAGAATTTCTCTTGGTATCAGGAAGAAAGTATCTTTGCATTTTGTCAGAAAGGCTTTTGCCTTTTCACCATCTTTTCTGTACTTGAAGAAATATACCATTAGCTTCAACACTCTCAAACACATTTTCTGTAAAGCTTCCAGCAAGAAACTTTCACACTGTAGCCAAATGACCTCTATATCTTAAGCTTACGGAACGAAATCTTTCCTTTCCCATTTTCTTTGCAGTAAGTAGAGTCCTTCCCTCAGCCATGCATCTGGGTACACACTTTGCTAATGTTCTAATGCTTTTTTGTGGTAGTCTGAATTAAGAGTGGTGGTTACTAACTTCCTCCTGCCTGCTTTTCAGTCATTTTTTCTCAACTTTTTGTATGTGAGCTCATCATCACTTTAGTTATTTAGAGCTCTGAATTCACACTTCCCTGTTGACTTTGCCAAGAGATTATTTGTATGCTGTTCTTTTCTGTAAAAAAACTTCTCCACTGTTCTTTATAGCAATTGATTATAATTAAGTCTTTTAGCATTCAGATGTGATGTTTATCTAAATTATCTTAAACTGTCTAATGCCATGCTATCAGTCATTTTCAAGAAACATATATGCTGGCAACAGTATAATCCCTCAGTATATTTCATGCTGGCTGTATTGACACAACCTATTTCAAGTCTTTAGCTTTTCAAGGGAGAAAGTTTGCACAGGGAAAGGGAGAATTTTCTGCACAGCTGTATTGTTATTGATTATCTTTATTATTTTACCTTCTTTCTACATCCATCTATCTTGCCTTTTATTCCTAGATGGAAGTTAAATCTGAGTTTCTTTTCTTTCTTTCTTACACACCTTCGCTTTTTCAATCTCTGTACATTGAGGGCTTTTTCTGCTTTGTTCTATTTCTTTATTAGTTCATTTCTGTTCATTAATGTGTCACTTGAGTCTCTAGGTCTTTTGGAGACACAGCATTGTCCTTTGGTCTTGCTTGCACTGTAATCCCAGTTATTTAGCTCCCCTGGCTCCTCTTTCACTGGGCCTTATCTGGGATTGCTGTTCCTGCAGCACTGCACTGGGGGTCAGGAATGGCCTCAATAGCTCTGAGCTGCTAGGAGGCTGAGCATGTTCATAAATCCTCTTTGCAGAGAGGCTGTGGAAAGTATATACACAGAAGATTTGCACTTACAGAAACAAGTCATTTGTGGTATTTTGAAAAATCCTTTGTCTCTGGAGCAGTTAAAGCACTTGTAACTTTTCCAAGGGATAAAAAAACCCAGTCATTCTTCTTTTATCACAGTAATGTAAGAAATATTAGTAATATTTCCTTACCACTTCAGAAAAATGGAAAATTAAGCAATTACAACTGATATTAAATCCAGTGAGGAATATGCTCCTGATAATTCTGACAGAAAGTATTTTCCTCTTAATGTGTTCCAATTCAAAATGAAGAAGTATTTCTTTTCTCATAGTAAATTATTTGTACATATTTGTATTATGTCTTTTGTTTTCAATTTCTTTCTAATGCAGGTTAATTTTGAACCTTTGAAGAGTCTCCTTGTTTGAGAAATTTTTCCACGTACAGTTTTAAATTTCTCATGTATTTACTGAACCCTGAGCCCTGGTATTTTCAATTCAGATCTTCAAGTAAACTTTGATCTATAATTGCAGCTAAGGAAAGATATTGGCTGACAGGAATGTAATAGAAGATCTGATTTACCAAATGCCAAAGGACAAACTTCAATTCAATTTAAACCAATAAATAATATAGTAGAACATTAGGGCTTGTCATATTAATGGGAGCTGCAAGGAGAGGTGAAGGCATAAATGCCATTTGTTTAAGCTTGTGGTTGTCTTTCCAGGGGAGACAGGCTTTTCTTTAGGTCTTATGGAATAAGTTAAGATGAGCAGCACCAGCTGGCGTGCCTTGATTCATACAAGAGCCTTGAAGTAATACATATGCAGAAGAATTTCTCTCTTGGTCTTGCTGGACAGTTCAGGCCACAGACTTGAAGTAATTTATCAAAGTTAGGGTTGAAATAGCAGAAGGAACTTTCATGTGTATCATAAATTCTTCCTGTGAGGAGTATTTAAATCTGTTATCCATGATGAGGTAAGACATAAAGTCATGCAAAACTACAATAAAAGATTACTTTAATGAACATGGCTTTTAGAAAAACTTAGGAAAAAGCAATTCATTGCTGTTGAAGATGAGTATGGTAACATGCCTGCATGGCTTTTGAAACAACTGGCATGAGCCTCAGCAGAAGGAATTTTTTTTTTCAATAATATATATGATTCCTAGAGGAGGTAAAGGCAAATAAGAAGATTCCAAACATCATTTAAGATGAAAAGGTAAAAGTAGATGCTTATATTGCCCAAAGACAATTGGCGAAAAACTTGATTGATATGAATTTTAAGAAAAGATAAGTCTTCTGAAAGTTTAAAAAAATAATAAATCTTAAAAGGAACAAGTTTTCAGTCACCAATATTTGGATTATTTATTCATGATTAGTGTCTAAAAGTGTCTAAATTAGTGTCTAAAAAAATCAAGAAAACTAAGGGCAGGTCAGCCTTACCACCACTTCTGGGAAAGTAATGGGATAGATCCTCCTGGGAGCCATTTCCAGGTATACAAAGAACCAGAAGGTTCGTAGGAATAGCCAGCATGGATTTACTGACAGCACAGCACACCTGACCACCCTAATTGCCTTCTGAAGATAATTCTGCCTCAATGGACATAGCAGGAGCAATGGAAGTTGTATACGTTAGCAAAAGCTTTGAAAGAATTTCTAATAGTCTCCTTGTCTGCTTTAACAAGATTGGAGAAATATGAGGTCCATTAGTAGATAAAAAGGTGGGTGGAAAATTGGCTTTGTTGATGGGCTCAGGGAGTATTGATCAGTGGTCCAGAGTCCAGCTGTCAGAGTGATATCCCTCAGGGATCGATATGAGGGACAGGACTGTTTAGTGTCTTTATTAATGACCTGGGTGACGAGAGGGAGTGCAGCCTGATATATGTAAGTAAGAGAAAGGCAGTTTATATTACTCCCTGCAGTAACAAAGATAAAGAAAGAGGGATAATATATCTTTGGGGAAAGAAGAGACTTCAGTTCAGAAACCTATTGTGGAGTTCTGGAAAAACAAAAATATCTAAGTTGCACTAAGGAAGGGACTATTGATAATATAGGTCACTATTGATAATACAGCTCATTGAAAAAAAAATAAAAGAAAAGAGCTTATTGCTATTGACAATGACCAGGTCCACAGTGCAAAGCACTGTAGAAAATCCTATTGAAGCAAACCTCACTTGAAGGGTTCACTGGCTATAAGATGGGAAAGGGGGGAAAATAATTTCTACACTTCTCATGTAGAGAACAGAAATGTTGACTTCCAGAGTGCAACCATGATGATCATGCTCCTGTGGAAACTTCATCTTTTATTTTATGCATAGTTATAGGCAGCGATTCCAAATGTTTTGGTGGAGTAACTGTTGGACTAGTCTGCTTCTGAATCCTGAGATTTTCCACCTTTGTTTGACCCTGAATAGTTCCATCTCTTTCAAAAAATTTCTGAATTAGGTATCCTGCCTGGGATGAATTTTCAGGTCCTGTGTGCTGCTTCCCAAATGGCTGTCATTTTTTTCTTGTGGGAAGTATCAAAGAGTAATTTGAAGATAATATCTCTTTCTTTGGATCATTCAGAGTCTCACAACTGCTGTACTTCTTCTCAGGAAGTGCCTTTATAAAATACTTTACTCCATATTTTTGCTGGCTCTACAAACCTAAAGTAAGTAAACCTGACTCATTTCAAATACATCAATCTCAATTGCAATAACTTTGCATTGCTAATTTTTTTTTTCATGGGTCAATAAATGTTGCAGATTTCCAGATGTGCTTTTGAAATCTGTTTCACCAACATTGGCAAATAGAAGTTTATAGGAAGGGGACCTTCATCCATGTCTTTTAAGTCCCAGGTTCTGTTCCTAGCTTGCTGGGTGGCTTCCTTTGCTGATTTTATCTCACTGTACCTCAGTTTCCCACTAGCAAATAAATTCCCAGCAACAGTTGTCTCTTCCTGAAAACAGTTGTAAGAATAAATAAAAGTGAATGTAGTCTGACAGTGGCTGCAGTAATCAGTTTAACATGCTTCCTTCCCCATTTTTATCCTTAGGTGTAGGTGTAAGGTGAAACCTCACTTAATATGTCACAGTGTGCTTCCTCTTTCATCAGCCACTGGTTTCTTTGGCAAATCAGAAGATGGCACAGTTCAATCTTTTTACCTTCTCCCAGGTGGCTGTTCCTCAAAAGACTCATTCATCAAAGAAGCTGTTTTTCCTCAAGGATCCCCTGTGTGACTGTTAATAGTCCCTTTACAGGGGGAAAAATATTCCCTATCCCTATCTCAAGTTAGCCTTAGCCTCATAAGCCCCGAGTATTTAGTTTTGAAAAGCAAAGTTATGTGGCCGCATTACATCTGCTGTTAGTTGGGAATGGAGATATTTTATACTTGTGGGGTTTGAAGACAGGGATTTTCTTTCTTCCGTAGGCAATTCCAAAGGGTAATTCTTTCCACTTGCTTAAAATACTGATTTTAGGCTGCCTCTCTTTCTTTGTTTCCTCTAGGAGCTGAATGCCAGAGGAGGCTCAACTGGCTTAGGCCTGGACATTAGCTAGCAGTCACCAAAGTTCCCAGTCTAAATGACTCCACGAGAAAAAAAAAAAGTTTTTCAACTTGCACTTTTTGCTTTTTTTCTGTGAAGAGACATGGATCACCCAAACATCTTTGTAATTTCAAATTATTCAGCACCAGAGATTTTACAAAACAAATGTGTTGTAAATTTGCTTGGAAACTCAGCAACCATCATTTTAACTAGTGATTTCTTTGCTTCCATTTCCTGCCACAGTTGTGTGGTTGCAGGAACATAATTTTTACTGCTGGGTTCCTGAGAGCTGTGAAGGAGTGTTTAAGGATTCTGAGACTCTCCATCTCTTTTACTGCTACAGAACACTTTCCATGTAACAGGAAGAATAAAAATGAACTCATAAAATGCTAATATTTGTACTGTCAGTGAACTGTGACCTAAGAATTTGCAAGTAAACTCTTTGAGTTTTTTTATGTCAATTGCAATTGCACTTGCAGAAATATTTATGGAAGAGCAGATGTCCTGTCTTCATGGTGACAGCTGATGACAATGACAAGAAACTGTCTGAACGTCTGGGATTTTCTGAGCCTTTCATAGGGGACTATATTGATGTATGTGCAATGCTGACTCCCTTCAGAGAACACATCTGTAGATGGAACTTAGTGTCTTCTTTTCCAAACATCTTTGCTTTTATGTCTTGAAGTGCCATATTGATAAACTAAATGTATTCTCTTTCAATGATCAGTGCAAATTATGTTGAAACAGGTAGATCTGGCAGGAGGTTTTCCAGAGAAGATAAAATGATGTGCTGGAGCCTGCATACAGGGGTCTAGTAGTACTGAGGTAACTCTGAGTGGATTTTATGTTCAGGGATCTTATCTGGTACATTTCACCATACCACCATATGTGGAATGTCCCATATTTGCAGCTAAAACAATCTGATTCCCTATGTCTGATAGCTTCTGAAAAATACAGCTGTGTATTTTTTTTTTCTACACATTATGAAGCTTGATTAAATCTTAAGATTGGAGAAAGGCTTTGAAGGGATTACTTTTTAACAGTTGTACTATTTTGATATGCACTGCTATTACAAACAAGAGCTTGGATGCTCTAAGATCAGTTGGAGGAATACATTTATTCTTGTTTTAAGATGGGGAAAATGAAAACTGACTTAGGGTTCTAATTTCAGTGCTCTTTGTGAAAGAAAATACCGACAATAGATGGCACTATGGTTCTGTGACCCGGGATTTATTTCTGTCTCTGTAGCGGTGTCTATGCTGCTCTGGTGGTGGGGCTGATCCGGGCTGGACACCAGGTGCATACCAAATTCCCACTCCTCTCTTCAGCCAGGCAGGGCAGAGGAAACACAAGGAAAAGTTCGTGGGTCGAAATAAGGGGAGGAAGAGATCACTCACCAATTACTGTCATGGGCAGAACAGACTTGGCCTAGGGAAATTAGCTTAATTTATTGCCAATCAAATCAGAGTAGTCTAATGAAATATAAAAGCTAAATCTTAAAACAGCTTCACCCCTCCACCCCTCTCCCTTCTTCCTGGGCTTAACTTCACTCCTGATTTTCTCTATGTCTTCCCCCACAGTGGCACAGAGGAATGGGAAATGGAACTGTGGTCAGTCATTACATGTAGTTTCTGCTGTTCTTTCCTCCTCAGGAAGAGAGAGGACTCGCACTCTTTCCCTTCTCCAGCTTGAGGTCTCTCCCTCTCGAGACAGTCCTTCGTGAACTTCTCCAACATGCATCCTTCCCTCAGGCTGCAGTTCTTCCTGAACTACTCATTGTGGTTGACCAGTCCTGCCAGCAAACCTGCTCTGGAGGGTCTCCTCTCTCCACTGACTTCCCACAGATGCTGCCAGGGCCCTGCTCCAGCACTGGCTTCCCACGAGGTCACGGGCTCCTCTGGCATTCAGCTGCTCCGGCGTGGAGCTCTCCTCGGGTTGCAGGGGGATCCGTGCTCCCCTGTGGACCTCCCTCAGCTGCCTCCCCATGGTCCGCACCAGAGACCGCCGGGGAACCTCTGCTCCGGCACCCGGGGCACCTCCTGCCTCTCCTCTGCTGACCCTGCTGTCTGCAGAGTTGTTCCTTTCATGTGGTCTCACTCCTCTCCCTGGCTGCAATGGTGCAGCTTTTCCCCACTTCTTTAATCTATTTCCCTGCTGGCATTATAGCGGTGGCTGCTGGGCTTGGCCTTGGCCAGAAGTTTGTCTGTCCATCCTGGAGCTGGCTGGCATTGGATCTGTCAGATAAGGGTGAAACTTCTGGAAGCAGCTCACAGAATCAACCCCTGTAGCTTCCTCACTTCTGAAACCTTATCATGCAAACCAATAGAGCTTCTTAATGTTAGTCTATAGTTCTGCTTCTTAGTGAAATTAATTTAATTGGCTTTCTACCATTGCAAATACACTGTTTCTGTGACCAAAAATTATTAAGCTGTATGTACTTACCCAAAGAGTTTACCTCTTCAATAGAAGGATGGCTGTCCTTAGAAAAAGAGAATTATTACAATGGCTCATTTTGGATCCGTTTACTGAGATGGTTAGATTCTGCAACATGCTCTTTCTCTTTGTCCAGCAAAATACTTAAAATTACTTTAGCCTTCAGCAGACATTGTACTGAATATTTAAGGGAGAAATAAAACCAAACCAAATCAACTACTTAGACAAACCTCCAGTTTATAAAACAACTGATAGCATTTGAATATTTTAATCTGCTTTACTAGCAGTGCAATCAGACAAAACAGTAAAGCATTGAAACACCATTTTACATTAACATTACAAAATACAGCAATTTTTTTTCTCTATGTATATACATAAGCAAACATATAGGTATTCAAAATAGAATGCATCTCACCGTCTGGCAATAATTACATAAGTACAGTGCATGGTTGACTGGATGGGATAGATACATAGGAATTTTTACCCTGAAGTGTAAAAAGGATGCACACCAGCTTGGGAGATACATGGTGAGCTTCATGTCTTTGGACATTTTTCAGATGCAGTCTTAACAGTAATAAAATGTCAATCTACTTGAAAAATTGATGTTGAAAAGTTTTGTCAGATGAAGTGGTGTTATTGGATGCAGATATGACAAGCTGACTCAGCATGCTTTTCCTGTGAATTAGGGGAAGGCCCTAACCTCTGAAGCAGTCTGTATGAACGTCTTCTCTTTTTTTTTTCTTTTTTTTTTAACCTGAAAAACTACAAAAAAAAATTCCATTCCAGTCTGATGCATAAAGAAAACACAATTTTTTGGAAGATGGAAATGTTGCTCTGAAGCTGGTCTTACTAAACCATGGTGTTCATTCCAAGCATGGGCCAAGTGCTAGAAATCCTAGTTTAAAACAGCTGAACTTTTTCATCTGTCTGCAGTATAATGAGTCCATTAATTGCTATCTACTGATGAACAACCTCTAGTAGATTTGGCATGGTGGCTAGAACAAATTCGTATCCTGACTCTGTCATCCTCACTAAGGCAAACTACTCAAAAATTTATTAATATTTTGATGCAGGGTGGCAGAATCAGGCCTTTTTAAGGTGTCAAAAATGCCCATAAAGAGCTGGAGATACTGGTCTTTATCTGCTGTACATTCTTGGCCTTGAGAGGCTTCTTACACAAAAGCTGCTGATCACTCAATAAAACTATCTGAGTGCTCCAGAATAAAAATCAGGCATCAGTTTTCCCTGCATCTAAGCAAAAACTAAGTGTTATACTCTCTCCAGTCATCAATTAATGAAATGCTGTCAAGTCTCTTATGTCCAAAACATAGGATTTATTTTAATAAGCTGAGAGAAAAAAAGATTGTTCGGAGTCATCTTGTAATGAAACTTAAGCCAGTAATTGAAACCCTCTGTGATTGTAGTGAAACATTCCCTGTCAGTATTTGCAACCTGAGCAATTTGACATTGTGAACGAGGAACAGAAGGTGAAATGAAAGAGAAACAGAGGGCTGTTCTGCTCTGCCACATGGGCAAAATGCGGATGGTAAGTGGAGAGCATAAGCACTGAATGTGAAATGTTCAGTAACAGTTTATCATCTGTGAGCTGGTGAAGTAGGCTGTGCAGAGCAGCAACTGGACCCTCAGGAGATTTGGGAGGAGTTGAGCTCCAAAGAAGTGCAGGATGCCATATACATCATAAAGGATGCAGGTGGGCTCTGCCCCCTGGCACAAGTGGGTGTTAAGACCCAAGCTGTCTGTCCCACTTTATTTTGCAAGGCCAGAGAAACTTGCATCAGGTCAGGCATAAATGGCAAAAAATGTGGCAATTTCCTCCACTGGTGGAAGCCTGTTTCCTTTCCCCTTGCATGCAGGTTTAGAGACTTTCAGTCCCCTGTCAATATTCATCATATAAAGACAATCTGGTTTGGTGGCAGATCTAGAGCCTCAGCCCTCTTCTCACAAAAGACCTTTGCTTTTTTCCCCACCTGCTTATTCCCTGAGATACCTGTTTCCAAGGGCAAATCCTCAAAACCATCACCCCAGTTGTGGAGACATCTGGCCTGTGGGATAGAAGATGAGTGTTGTCTTTAATTCAAAGTACCAGATTTAAGGTCAATATCAAACTTGACAGGAAACAGTGGAAAGTCACTGCTTCCACTGACTACTGTCCTCATACTCAGCTGCATTTAGCAGACTCCCCCTGGAATCCCTTCTTTCCCTTCATTCTTCCAATGTGACGCCCCTCACACAGTGCTGTGTAGGAGCAGAATATGTTCATAGGGAGATGGGAGCAGCAAGTTTGTTTCTGCTTCTGCTGAAGCTGTTCAGTTTGACTGTTGTGATCAAGTGTACCCAGAGACAGAGAGACCATATAAAGCACATGGTGAACACAGCATTTATTCCACTTGATTTATCAGTTCATCCTAAATGACCAGTTTTGGGGGGAAAAACCATGAATATCTGTGAGGTGGATGATGACATGCATGGCATCATCACTGCCAATGTGGCTACAGCATGACACTTTTTCCAGGCATGGAGACTGAGGTCTGTGGGGTGAGTCAGTGTCATCATGTGGATGCATCTGTGTGACCAGTGCACAGTGGCTCCTACCTATCCCATGTCAGAGGAAAGGGCTCATAAAACTAGCAGATTTAGTTATACGATGTATATGACAATAAATCAGTTTCTTGGAAATCAGTCAAATACCCAGCCGACTTTCAAGTCCTTGTCTGCCATAGATCAGTATCTTAAGTTAAAGGCCTTCTTTTTCCAAAGATTCCCACCTGGTAAGCTAGAATAAGGTGCATTTTCTCTCTGTCTCTCTCATTCTTTCACTTAGTGGAAATTTAATTGCTCTGTAAAAACTGAACAACTTCAAGAAGAGGACAGATGAAGGCGTTGGAGTTTTACTTCTGGATGGGCAGTGTTTTGTCCAGAGAAACTGGAAAACATCCTGGTTCTGATGAGATTATGGCTGCAAAATTCATGGAATGACTCAAATGATCGGATTTAAGCTTTGTATGTGAATGCAGCATTTATATTTCTCCTCTTCAGCAAAGTCCAACTTGCCTCAGTAACATTGGCTATGATGCCTGAAAGAAAAGAGTTTTATGACTAGACATATCTGTCAAGGAATGTATTTTATGTTCTTTATGCAATGTATTCTGCCCTTGGATCTATGCAGGTTAAATGCAGTGTTGTTTACAGGTCCTGTTATTTTTCAAGTGAGCCCCATTTGCCCATACATATTTCATTAAGGCTGAGTCCTAGTAGTGCAATCTTCTGGCCATTCCTGAGCAATCTGCCTTTACAGCAATACAGTGAAACAAGGGAAAACAGTTTTTAGCAGCTATTAGTTTTCCAATAGTTCTGGCTTTACAAGCCCTAAACCAAAATCAAAACATTCTTCATAATGGCCTTTTTGAACCAAAGGGAAATTATGAGAGAGGATCTGCTTCAACCTTTTGCTGAAGGCTTTACTCATGCAAAGCTTTCTATGATATTACTTAAATCAGACTTTGTTGGAATTGAACAGTCATGAATCTGTAAGTGGTGCTGAAATTATTTAGCAATGTTGTGCCTGGTTTTCCACTGTTCTCTCAGTTCACCTCCCTGTCAACACCAGTGGGAAGAAGCAGGGAATTAAGACCAATAATTTTGAAAACATTACTTTCAATTTTTTTCAAGCTGAACACATGACATTTTTGAATGCAAATAAACTACAAGTCCTGAAATAAAGATTACAAGTGGTGGTAGAAACAGAGGATTATTCAAGTAAAATTTAGCTTTGAAGGTTGCTTATTTGAAATACAGAACAAATGGGAAAAGCCCAGGGACATTTCAGGATGGTTACTGAGGAAGAAAACATAGCATAAAAACAGTTAACAAAATGCCCATATAATTAATCTATAGCAGTTTTAATAAATTTTGTTTTATACTTTAGGATTTATTTTAAATATATATTAGCAAATGAACCATCATTTTATTTAAAATTCCGTAAAGTGCTTATTCAGTTAATGATAACAAAACTCAATTGTAGCAAGACAAACTAGCTGGAGCCTGCTCTGCAAGAACATCAAAGGACAACTTAGTTTTCATTTGCAAGGAGAAAATAAATGTGTAGGTTTCTTCTCAGCCCATATTATAATACAAGAAATTTCTTTTTTTTTTTTCTTTAAGAAATATATTCTTTAGAATATTAAAAAAATAAGTTTAATAAAGCCTGTGCTTAAAACAGCCAAAGTACTGTATGGAAAAAAATTGCACATTTGATACCCTTTCAACCCTGCTTTTCATCCACAGGATAATGTGAGGACTATATGATGTTGTTGGAAGGTCTCTTGAACACAGCTGATTTTTCTAAGCTATCAGAGCTTCTCACAGCAGGTGACATTTTCAGTGCACGAACAGTGGTTGTCATGGCAGCTGCTGACCATCACACACCACTAACCTTTTCATTCCGTGGGCCGATACTTCCCTTGGAGGTACCGTCTAAACGATGTGCTCCTATCGAAACCGTCGAGTAATCCTTCGCCATCATTTTCGCCTCCTTTTTCAAACTCTTCATTTGTGCTAGCTGGAGCTGGCTGGAGTCATATGCAAGTGCTGGGATAGTGTTCACTAGAATCAGCTGGAAAGGTTTCTTCTCCTCCTTGTAGCGACACTGGATGTAGCGAGAGAAAGCTGAGCGGTAGGTTTTGTTGAACAGTGTATACACAAGTGGGTTGACAGCCGAAGAAAGGTAGCCAATCCAAACAAATACATTAAGAAGTCCTCCAAGGACCTCTTCTTTGCATGACTCCTTGCAAATAACGGCCATCACATTGGTGATGAAAAACGGGCACCACATCACAACAAACAGAAAGAAGACAATGCCAAGGACCTTGGAAGCCTTCTGCTCATTGCTGATGGATTGCATGGTTCTCCTCCCTGAAGTCCCCACATCTCTGTTCAAGGAGCGCTGAAAGAGTTTCTCTGAGGATAGAGAACTCTGAGGGAGGAAGCTGAATGAAGCAAACTTGGTCTTAGGGCCAATGTCATTCACACATAACATAGCTTCCTTCTGCAGCGACTTAATAGTTAAAAAGTAAGTGACAACCATGATGGTTAGAGGGATGAAGAATGCCACAAAAGAGCCTACTAGAACAAAATTTTCATCTGCGAGTAAGCAGATGTCTTTTTTAAAAACGTCTTTCTTAAATACTTTGGAGTCGTCTTGTAGTCCAAAGACAGGTACAGGCATGGAGATACCTGAAGACGGATGAGAGAAAGAGGTTAAAAACAATAGTGGAAAACACTTCTAGCCTCCAAGAAAAAACAAACAAACATTTACGTGTTCTACCTGTGGCTGAGGTGGTCGTAGCTATAGACATTACCTCAGCCACAGGTAGAACACATTTGCTCCCTTCCAACTGCCCTATGACACCTGATAGCCAGAAAAGCATGATTTTGAATCTTGGGCCCCTTGTAATAGTCTCCAGACTTGCTCCTTGGTCCCTGCCACCTTGGCAAAGGATTTTATGAACTATGAGCACAAGATGACATTATGTATTTCTTTTCTGGCGTAGCATAAGAGTGATCTTGGACTATTTTTCATTAGAGGATTAAGAAGTTCTAGGTTCTAAGTAGGCTGGAAAATACTAATTTTAGGAGGAAAGATAATTTTTTTCCATAGGTCTAAGAGTAATCTTTCATTGTGTCTTTCTCTTTTCTTTCTGTAATCTCCGTATAGTCAATACAGGCTAAATGCTAACAAAACACAACTTCCCACGTGGCAATGGCCAGAACAACGGGAACAAATTAAGTACTGAGAGACAACTGATATTAGGCAGCCTGAGATGTAGTTTATTCTGCAGGACTACAAAAGTCCTTTCACTGTATTTCCAGCTGCCAGAGGTTGCCTTCTCTGTGCACAACCATACAAAATTTTTCTTCCTCTAAATCACGCATCCTTGGCTTGTCATGAATGGCAAGACAAAGTGGCAATGTCCATTTGCCTTGAATTGCTCTGTCTGTTTCAAGCCTACTCAGCCATTTCCTTGGGGATTTCTGCAAATGCTGCTAGAGTCTGGGTAAAACCAGACAGCTGCTGTTTCTTTGGTAGTTGGTTTTGTGGTTTTTTAGCATTTGTCTCTTCCCCTCCAAATGGATGATGTCTCTCCAAGAGAGATGATATTCAGACAATGAAAAAGATTATGTGTTGCAAAGATAGCAAAAGTGGAGTGAAGCAGAGGGTGATAATGCAGCCCTATTTGGATAAAAGCAGCAAGGAGTCTGACTCCTTGTGACTGTGGAAAGTTAGCATAATCTGGGAGCTTCAGTTCTGTTTACATTTTGAACAGAAATCCCAGTTGCTCTATCTGGCTTATGAGAAATAAAAACATTGACTAGGGAAGAACTTTTTATGATGTGAGGATGCTGTGCTCTACTTTGTTCAGTGGATGCCCAGGAGTGTCCTCACTGGTTCACAGATGAGTCCTGAAACATCTGCATTTCAATGGCACCTTCCTCTATCTCTCTCTCCTTTCTTCCCACTCTGCTGCTTAAACTGGGAGCCCTTTAAAAACATAGCCTGTCTCTTCATTTCCCATATATCCAGTGCCCAGCAAATCAGCTCCAGTCCTAGAGAAAGGCTGTAGAGTACAGGCTCAATACCAAACAATAATCATCACAGTAATAATAGTATGCTTATTATTATTCTGTTCAAGCACTTTTTGTTGTTGTTGTTGTTCTTCTGGAGCTTCTACAAAGGTATTTTTTCCCCCCTAGGAACACTGTAGCTTATTTTGTCTTTGCAACTTTGAACTGAGTCATGGCATTGCCTTAGGCCACTTTAGCAAAGTTCTGGTCTTATCTGCCCAGGGCAGAAGCTTGTAGAGAGCCTGTAGTATTTCCCTTTCTGTTTCTCCTGCACAAGCTCTAAATGCTTGAACTTGGGCTAGGAGAAGCCAGTGAGTGTAATATAAACTCATGCAGTGTGTGGCAGCTCCTGAGCTGAGCTGACAGAAACCTCCAGTGTTTTTAGCTACTGGCTGAAAAGGTCTGAGTCTGTCTCACTGAAAGCACGGAGGAAGAGGTCACCATCAGAAGCCAGACTGTCCAGCCGTGGCTGAGTAATCTGGGGTGCTGAACAACTCCAGGGAAATGAGGAATGCTTTGAAGTTAGTTTTCTTTTTTTGGATGAATTGAAGGGGTGCTGAAGGCATCCAGCTCCTCCCAGCATCATAGTCCAGCTGCACGAAGACACAGCATTAGTCAGAGCAATACCACAAGTTTCCTGTCTGCTTCTGCCCTGTGCTGATAACAGCGAGGCTGTTTTTTCATTTAATTCAAAGACCTAGTGTGAGCTGCAGAGATAAAATAAACAATGTTATTGACAGAGTAAAAGGATGCTTTTCATTACTACCTTATGGTTCAGCTGCATGAGGAGGCATGGGAGCAGAGGCAGCAGCACTAGAAGGAGGAAAATGTTAGCATAATGTGCGCGCCTTTTCAAGTAAAGGGCCAAAGTCTGTTACAACTTCTCACCTGAAACAAGAAGAGCAATTCCCCAACTGCATTGTTTTGTTCTTAGCAGCTTCTGGAGACTGGTGTCTAAATCCAGATTTCTGGCTTTAAAAAATAGAAATGGGCTTCAGCATGTAGCAGAAGTTCCTGCATATCTTTGCCATTCCTTTAATAAGCACAAAAGTGCTCTACCAGCATAGCTGTAGCAGGTACTGCTAATCACATAAGTTTTTCTGAGTGACCGTTCAAGGCACCTTTCCCCTACAGCCACAGGGAAGTGGCCTGTCTACAGTTTGAAAACAGCAGAGATACCACGCTTTGGTGGCCTCTGCCACCAAACTGGTGCACTGGTTACACTAACAGCTGTAAACTGCTTTTTGTGTAACCCCTGTTCAATTGATGCAGGGCATCCCCCCAGATGATATTGTGGCATTCCTGCATGGAAAAAGTTAATGTCCAGCCCAATTTCCTCTTTCATATCTCTACAGGGACTAAATTTACTGTTTCCCTCCTGAAAGGAACAGGGTTTGTCCCTCCTCAGCAGTTGGCTTCTGCAGCATGAGTATGGCAAATTCTGTGAGACCACAGGGACCAAAACAAAGGCAGTCATGTTTAAACTGTTAGTAAAGGAGCTTCCATGGGCAACTCACATACACTATTTTTATGGGATTTTTAGGAATCACCACGTATATGGCCAAGAATATCGCCCACGTGTCACATTTGATCAAGATCAAGTTTATCCTGTAAACCCATGACAAAAAGTCCTGGTCTAAAGTTGCATTAGCATTTTTGCAACTGACCGAATTAGTTCTTTAAAGGTTGGATAAGAATGATCTGTTTCACCTGGATGATTCAGATGTATACTCGCTGGTTTACTTGTCCTTGCTTTCCAGCTCCCTGCTCTTGGTGACTGGATGTTTGAGAAGACACAGATGGTGCCTGTGCATTCAAATGTCATAAGAAGAAAATCAGCTTCACAGGAAAGGATCTTGCAGAGCTTCTAGGTAGGGACAAACAGGTGTTTGGGAAGTGAAGCATGTGCCAATAGTAGATCTGGAAGAAACAACCTGGAAGGGCTGTAACAGGACAGCTATTTCACTCCCTGCCCATTCCATGCTCCCACTAGCTCAAGGTCAGTCTGGAAAAAATCTTGGTATCCCCTGAGGGCTTCTTTATGGTTTATCTTCCTTGGCTTTCACAAGAACTAGACTGAGGCACGAGGAAGCATTCAGCACAGAATAGGAGCGTCCATTCAAGGTACATCAGCCACTCAATTTTCAGCTGACATTCCTACTTGAAACATTTTCCCTTGCGAGCAAGCCCTAAATATTATGCTCCTCTGGTACAAGGTGGTTTATTTATATGGTTTGATTTATACACACATGGCTGTTTCAAACTGTGGATTTTAATAAACCGCACAACAGATCCCAAACAATAAAGATGAGTAATAAATTCTGCATTAAACCTCAAGAATTTGGGCACAGTTTCAGAATGACAAAAAGCTCTTGAAAACACCAAAGGTTAAGAAGTAAAGCAAAGGCATCCTTTTTGTTCTCTGAAATAGCCTTCTGAAATGGACAAAGGTTCATATAGTAGTACACATTGCTGGCTTCAGAGGTATACAAGAGCTATAAAACCACTTTAACTGGACAGGTAAACTGGGTTTGCAGCTGCCTTGCGCTGCTGACACCATAAATAAAGCAAAGCCATAATTTACAATATGTACGTAGAGTGACACACTTGAGTTACTTGGGGTGAAGAAAAGGAGAGGGAAGTGAATTGGTAAGGTCAAGGTTCTTTCAGTGAAGTCTCCTTTAAGCAGAAACTGTCAGTCACATGCTTTCACCTCGCATTTCAATTTTGTTTATTACAAATGAGCATTATTCTGTGCCTTAATAAATGTCCAAGGGTTAGGAACTACCTTTTAGAAATGTCATTCCAGTTTCTCAAAATACTTGGCACCTTTGTTCACCTCCTCATGAAAAACAAAACAACCTCTCCCCATCTCAGGTTTTAGCGGTCACATTGATTCAGACGTACCAGCTCATGGGCCACTGCACAAGGATGTGCTGGGACACTGGGGATCTCTGAAAGGATTTCTGCTTGAGAAGGCCAGTTTCTCCTTCAAGCAGCTCAATGTGGTAATATTGTCTAATCTCTTTAGAAAAGCCCATGCTGGTATATGGTGCCTATTTGTACTCATCTTTACATTCAAACAGATGTCCATGTATAACCTACCTAGGTTATACATCCCAAGGCATGCAATGCAATGTGTAGTCTCAGTTTCATGTTGTATATAAATATCCTTGTTGCACACTGCCATCACATTATTTTCAATATTTTTGACTTAATTAACCACACAAAAGAATCCCTATTCCTTTGGGCTACCATGCTGCCCTGTGTGGATGTTTGTTTGCTCAAGGAACACAGGCCACAGTGAGCCACTTGTGACAGGGGGACCATGGACCATGTCCTCCTCTGAGTATCAGGGATGTGTCTGGATCTCATATGAGGAGCTGGAGTTTAGCAACAGTTACTGCCACATAAACATCCGCAGAGGGGCAGTTCATGTCAGTCTGGCTTCATGTCTCTGTCTGGCACTTGACACTCACCATTATGGTTGTTACATCACTACATTTTATTGTTTTGTCATTGCATCATTGTTTCCTCAGACCTGCAAACACTTAGCTGGTCTCTGCATGCACCTGGAAATGTTATTCCCCCGTTGACTCCTTTCCAGTCATGACAAACCCTTCCCTGTGATAATTCTGTAGTGCCAGCCGTATTTCCAATGTGTGCAGGTTGCTGATGGGTGGCAGTGCAGAAGCAGAAATTTCCACCTGGGAAGAGGGAATGTTGAAAACCTCTGTGTGGATTGGGAATCATCATCTGAAGCTGCATCTAGTTAGCATTAATGTTAAAAAGTTTCCACCTTCCCTAGATGGCATGACAATACCCTCAAACTCCTGGGCCAAAATTTCTCCTCACAGATGAGACTAGCAAAGAATTCTTCCCTGGTGGTAGGTGCATGTGTTAACGGAGGCAGAAGTGGATGAGGAGCTTTCTCTCAAAAATCCCCACATAATATTTGTTTTCAGATGGATTTCCTCAAGAACTGAGTCACAGTGCGGGGGGGAGCATCATCTGCTTTCTGCATCCCTAGAGGCTGTATTCATAGGAATGGAATCAGAGTGGGTCCAGGCATCTTCTTTGTAACTGCTGATAGACCAAGTTTTTTATTCAAAGGCATACATGGAGCTGGTTTTCTGTATTTTTCCCTTGAAACACTTTATTTGGTCACACATGTTCTATTTAATACAAGTGAAAGGAAAACAAATTTAATGTCACATAGAAGGGGTGCCAGGTAACAGCTGGATGATTCTAATAATTTTGAAATGGCTTTGTTCTTGAAAGCTCAGATAATCTCTGAAGAAACACATTATTTGGCCTAGCAGGAGATACATTCTCTTCTTTTAATGTGAGAAAAGTATGGTAAATGATAATTTATACCATAAATTATCTATTTCACTTTAGAAAAACAAAATCAGAGAAGTCTGTTTCCTAACAGACTCATTATGTTTCTCATTAATGTCCGTGGTCCTGAAGCCTATTTCTTAACATGAACAGAGATATGTGTCTCCAAATTAGTTTGTAGAACTGTGATAATAAAATAACTGTTTGGAGGATTAGAGGAGAATTTCAGGGAGGACAGTGCAGGAAATCAAGGACAGGCGCCCCTTACTGACCCAGCTGTTTAGAGACCCTGGGCTTCAGAGTGTGCTGAGTTATGAGAGAGGAAGCTGCTAATGGAGTTGCTTTCTACTTTGACATAATCCTCAAAATGTACACACAGCCCTAAAGGCAGCAAGAATCCAACAGCAAGAATCAGTTTCTTTGCTCTCGGCTTTAAGTGCTTTTCCTGCCTGTGCACTCCTCAAATTCTCTTTGTTAGTTGTGGTGCAGGACTTGCTTACACTCTGGTTCCTCTAATTTTCTTGTTGGATTTTTCAGGCCTTTTGAGTATTTGAGGAAGTTACAACCTTTGGCATAGAAGTTTCCTGTGGAGCCTATTCCCCGATACAGTCTTTGCTTTTCAACTAGTGACATTATTTTTGATTTGGATAGAGGCTTCTTCCAAAGTGTTTCTTGGTTTCTCACAGAAGAATTCTCACATTCTCCTATTCAGAGAATGTCTAAGATGATTACCCAGTCACTAAGGGGCATATAGAAGTCTACACTTATCAAACAGCTAGAAATAAATAAAGAAAGGTGAGGAAGTAACTTGCCTGGGCTAAGTAGAGCCCAAGTCCAAAGTGGACAGCAACTACAATTCTGCTGCCATTTGGGAGCTGGGAGGGAGCTGTGCTTGATGTGCTCCTCCAGGGGACATAGGCAATATGTCATATTGCAAAGATAACTGCATAACCTCTTCATCCAAAGTGATTTGAAGTGATGAAAAGTGACTGGCCTTACAATAAAGAGCTTAATATTTAGTCTGAAAATTTGCAAGGGGTTCCACAGGTCTCCAGCCTATATCTGCACAGAGGGACAAGGTTCTCCTCCTTCTATTCAAGGCTGCTGCTTCTCTGACTTGGCAAAATGCAGCAGAGCAGGTCAAACGCCCTTTTTTTTTTCCTGTGTACTCAATGTTGTTTGTATTGCATTGGTGTTTTAAGGATCCCAGTAGCAATGGTTTAATTTGTACTCAAAAGAAGTTATAAATTTATGGTTGGCACTGTCCTAGATAAATAGGTTAATTTCCAAAGGAAAAGAGGTTTGTGTAGGATCAACTCCAGCCACCTGTGGTGCCCCCACTGTTTGGCGTATGACCTTGCAGTATTCCATGTCAGATGGTGTCGCAGTATTCATTGTTCAGGCCTCTGGGAGAGCAGATATGGGGATAATAGTACTTTGAGAAGAAGGAAATACCATACTTTTTTAAAGGATATTCATAGATAAGATGTTATCAGTTTGTCTTTTTAGCTGTGAAGCTTCTAAAGGATTCTCAGGACTAATTTACAATGTGCTATACATGCCACATGCACACTAATACTTAAAAAAATAGTTATAGCAGCTATAAGCTAGAAATTATTGAAAGATCTTAGATATTCCACTACCATAAGCAAATAATGTGATGCCTCCGAGAGCAGTCTAAATGACAAGAGCCCCTAATATCCCAGCTGTTTTATCTTGGTCTTTTAATTATTACATGGTGTGATTTGTTGTATGCTGATAATTTACTTAGCTCTCCCTAATCTTCCACTGAACTGAATAGAGATTTCAGTTAGTATCTCTGAGACTTCTTCAGCAGTGCTACTTGGCCTCATTGTGTCGTTTAAAAAGACTGAATTTAGCTATCAGATAAATTTAAAAATTATTATTATTAAATTTTCTTTACAATAATTTCACACTCCATCTGAAGGCCATAGATAACAAAAATTGTAATTCTTCTGAGGATTTTTAGACCTCAAACCATGTCCCAGTTGTTTCTCCATGCCTCCTTTTGTGGTTGTTTGCAGAAGCTACTCAATAAGCAAATTGTCAAGCTCTTACTAGTTATACAAGGAGACTGCAGCACTGGCTGGACAGTTATTGGGATAGATGTCCTTATGTGATGGATAATTTGGAAGGAAAAACAGAATGAGAAGCAGCTTAGTGACCTGCACAGGTCTGAAGATGATGAGTCAGGATCCTATGCTTTTACTGTCCACCCTGCAGCTAATGTCCTTCACCCTGGCTGAACTCTGTTAGACCAGTAAATGCCCTGGTCACATTTACAAGGTAACAGGGTTGAAGAAGAGAGAAAAAAGGAGGAAAAATAAAAATCTGAAGTGGTTGTATCTGCCCATATTTCCCATCTACTGGTGTCTGTGTGGGTGCTACAGCATGATCCCATGGCTTATCTTTCTGTTAAATGTCACAAAGCATCTTGAAAATGAAAAATATATACACGAACTGTCATTGCAACAAGAAATGCAGGAGTGACCTCCTCATATCGTGCAGTAGTATGCAAGGCAGGGCTGGATTTAACTGGGGAACTTTAAATCTAAAACTTCTGAGTACTTCTGTGCTTTCAAGGGGAAATTTGCACTGCTCACTCAGTGCCCCTGGGACCTAAAATCACACAATTTTTCTCTCAGGATACTCACAGTTCAGCTCAGTCTGGGATCCTGGCAATAGTGGTCAATTTGACATTTCAAAACTCAGATCAAATACAAAAAGACCTAACAAGGGCTATGTTTTGCCAAAAGAAAATAAGTCTTCCCAGTGGGGGTGATTTATTTCCAACATAAAGGCAGGATTGAATACTGTGAAATACACAGATTCCAATTCTGATCAGGCAGAAAAGAAAGCCTTTATCACAATGCTACAGCTGGCTTTCAGGAGATCACAGGAGCTCAACAAGCTATTTTCCATCAATGACCCTGGAGGACATCATAGGCAAAATCACCTGTCAGGTGTTTCTAAATTTGGCTCAGGTAATTAGGAGTATCTTGTTGCAGTTCTGACAAAACCCTTGACTTTTTTTAGCTGGGCTTCTGTTTAGAAGGGATGCCAATGGCACAGGCCAGGTAGTGTGTGGGGAAAGTTAATTGCAGCCTGAGTGTTCAATAGTTTGCAATGTTCCTGCTGGAAAGGACCAATGTAAAGCTTTAATTTTAATGAATTCTGCAATACATGAACCTTTCTTAATGTCATAAAACACAACATCTAGTTTAAGGCAAATATAATAAATAAAGGAACTTGTGAAATTGTTCTGTACAATTTTTAAATGAATGAAATTTTCTCTTTTCTTGACATTTTCTTTTATGCAACACAGTGCTACTTTAGCAGCACCATTTTTAATTTAGAATGCAATTAAATGCAGTCACAGCATACAAATGACGGAATTTATGAATCCCAGCATAATTCCTTCTACACTTCTTTTGTTCTCATGTGTGTTGCATGTGGCACTTTCTATGCAGAAATCCAGCCTCTCTTCTTAGAGATGCTGCTTTTTTTCTTAAAATATTCCATTTACTCTGATGTACCCTACAAAGAGAGTCCGGCTGATTATAGGTCATATTGGCACCCACCAACAGTTACTTATTCATTCAAAAAACCCTCATAATAGACAGGCATGGTCCAAATGAGCAAATAATTATTTCATCAGCACCCTGACTAAGGAGGTTCTTTTCTATTAAAAATAAGCTCTACTGTTTATAACTTGCCTTCAAAAATAAAACAAAAGCAGAAAGAAATGCCACACTACAATGTCATGACCACCCCTCATTCCTTTTTTTACCTGAAAGGCACATTGCTTCTTGCAAAAGGAAGAGTGTGCCTCACACACAAAATGAGTGTGTGCCTTTTTCATAGGCAAAGCCCTGTATTTCATCCTGATGTAATTACCCAAAGAACATGGTAAATATATACATAATAATTATTCTTCCTTTGATGACACATGTTTACTGGTATAATAGATCCTCCCCCATCCAGATGAATGCTGGGTTGCTCTGTGTCTTTGGTTTGCAAATGTGTCCCTACAGGCACATGCCTGTGTCTCATTTCTTTATCTCTGTGTTTCCAAATTCGGAGAATTTGGAAAGCAATTCTCCCATTAACATTCCTATAAACTTTTTTTTTTTTCCATAAAGAAAAGTATAATGTTAGTCACACCTCTCTTTCAGATGAACAAACATATACAAGTTCAAAATGCAAGGTTTTCAAACCTTCACAGTTATGGGAGGGAGATAAGTGTGATAAGCTGATGGTCTGCTGGATGAGTTCACTCTTCTGGGAAGAACATATCAAGCAAAGGGTTCTGTTACATGGGAAATATGGGGATAATTTACATCAAAGTAAATAGGATATTTATGTGTCTTTCTCAGAACCATCTAAAATAATGTCTCATGACCAGAATACATGTGCTAGTCAAATCAGAAATGTGTATAACGACACTGAATGTTCCTTTTCCACAGAACTGAACATTACCTTCCCCCCACACAACCTGTGCATGAAGGGCTTGCTCTCCCTAGTTGTCACTACTGCAGGAATCATTAGTATGGCCATGGACTTTCTACTGACATAATTGTTGCTGACTACTGAGCCTCATATGTTGTGTCTCTGTGAAGAAATACAACGAAGATTCTATTTCTGAGATGGTTCTGAAGTTCTAATAATTTATTAGTGAAATTTCATTCCAACACCCTTCATTATAATTGATGCAAATTTCTCTATAAAAGTTGTGACAATTTTTTACAACTTCATTTTATTTTTATGGCATCATCTACATCCACAAATGGTAAAGGTCCCAGGGTTGCCCAAACACAAAACCTACAATGTTTCCCCCTGAGATCCTGCAGCTGGAGTGAGAAAACAGTATGTTCACTCTCTGAGAGATGGTTTCATGAGCATGATAAAAAATAAATGTTCCCCGGGGAAATGAATACAAAAAACTACAAAGAATGCAAAGTCAAGTCTTCAAAAGAAGAAATGGAAGTAGAGTGAATGACTAGATGGTAAAGAGGGTAGTGTAGTAGGTATTTTAAATTTAACTCCAGCAATTCCAAATTTAGGTGGTAAGTTTTAAATCTATATTGCCAGAGCACAGCTCAGTGTGTAATTATTTGCAATTTTATACATTTTGGCAATATATTCCATGATTCCATGTTTTAACAAATGATATTTTCCTATTCCAAGGCATCCGTAAATTAGACTTGATTGAAATGGTAAATTATGTCACCTGGAAGAAATGGATATGTTGTAGATTCAGGACAGGGACTCCCAGCCTGCAGTTTATTAGCTGTTTATTCCTTTTGCAAACTTTAAAGGAATTTCCAAATGAAAGCTGTCCTTTCAGCTTTCGGAAAAGAGAAAGAAAACAGAAAGAAGACTGAGCCTAAGGAGGTCAAAGCTGTCAGCAACACACAATCCAGAGGCACTGGTGGTTGAACTCTCCCAGTCCCTGCTGCTTCTCTGGCCCTTCATATGCTGTGCAGCAGCAAGAAGTCATGCAGAGAAGTTGCAGACTGCCTGTGAAGGAGGTGTAAGCCTCTGTCAGCATAAAATGTCACACTGCCAAATTAGCTGGGGGCTCAGTTGCGCTGGGCTTGATTTGTACACCCAGAGCTAACCTCACTCTGCACTCTGCACTCTTTGGAAATGTTGCTTCACATGCTACAGTATTTCTCATTTTTGAAGCCTCAGAAGCAATGGCAAAATTTTAGAGTTATTTTACCAACTTCATCTAGATCCATATTAGGCTTTTTTTTCTGCATGAAAAGTACTGAATAAATCTAAGTTGTTAGTGACTGGGAAATGCAGAGACTGCCTGAAGGCAGTAAGCAGATGTGTAGGCTGAGTGAGAAATTATAAGAGAAAACTCAGCTTAGAGTGCTTGGGCTTCATCAGACTTCACACTACTTAGACCATTAACAGAGGTATAGAGAGAAATAAGAACTGAGAAATTTTATATATAAGGACTTAACATTAATGTCTGTAATTCTTTTATATTACCCTTTCAAGGAGGGAATGATGCATTGTTGGCCTCTTGCAGAGCAATGTGTTTGTTAGGCCTATTTAGGACTCAAAGGTATTTTACATGTATTTTCCAGTATAAGCTCTATTTACTGGAATCTATAGATTCCAGTTCTATTCAAAATTCTACTTTTACCCAGCAGGTGGAAATCCTTTGGCTTTTTACACCTGTTTTCAATAATGACCTCTGTGCTTTAAAACAAATGGAATAATTTTCAGGGTTTAATGAGCTTTTGCCTTCAACAGCTACAAATAATCTAATTATCTAGCCACTGCACATACTGGATGATTTAAGAATTAAAGACACGATTAGGATCTGTTACAGTAATTAGAATCTATTTTAAACCAATTGCCTGTGGCATTACATGGTCTAGTGAAAGAAAGGCTTCTGGCTAAATGCTCTTCTTCCACTAAATGAAAAAACAAATATTAGCACAATTTACTTTTTTTAAACTGAGAAAATCAAGATTTAAGAAGTCAAGTAAATTAAACTAAACTATCTGTGCTCTTTTTCTGCTGCTTTTGAAATGCTTCATATATCACTGAAGTAAATAGAAGTAAGATCACTGATTGCCTCTGGTTAAAATTGATTGAATATATTTGTATATTTAGTGAATAAAAGTAAAATTACAAATTCAGTGAACAAAAGTGTAATTAATTTGTTACACTAAAAGTTATAATCTAGGTGGGTTAGGAAGTGCTACAAGAGCTTCTTCAGGCCCCACAAAACAGCTATAAGTATTTGCAGGAGTCAGTGAGCAGGTGGAGAAGAGTAATGTTCCTGGATTTCCAGAAATCCCTGACAATACTTCTTGTCAAAGGCTGTTAGTGAAATTAAATTCTAATGGTAATAGAAGAAAGATCTTGTAGAAAAAGAATAGGTTGAAAGACAGAAGGTTGAAAGACAAGAGGTAGCATTAAGAGGTTTGTTTCCATATTGAGGGTGCTGGAAGGCAGCATCTGACAGCCCTGTATGCTCATCAGTTCTGTTCAGCTCAGCCTGAGCTGTTTGCATGGTCAGTGAAACTGGGTAAATTTGCTGCCATCACACAACTGTTGGCTCTTTCCCCCCTCCTCCACTGCTAAAATGAAGCTCTGCATAGGGGAATGTAACATCTTTCATTTCTTTCTCTTGCTTTTTGCCCTCCATCTCATACTTCACATGTGTTCACAGGTCACCAGCTCAGCTGCAAACTGTAGGAACATAGGGAAGTCAGGGCATATTTATCTGAGTCTGGAGAGCAAAACCTTGGATCTGAATCCATAAGTGAGATGGTAGCCACAGCAGGCGCTGTGGAGGGTGTGTTGTGCCCAGCACCAGCTCTGTCTGTGCCAGATGTCATAGAATGGTTTGGGTTGGAAAGGACCTTCAAGATAATTTCAACTCTCCTGCCATAGGTAGTGACACCTTCCACTAGACCAGGTTGCTCAGAGCACCATCCAACCTGACCTTGAGCACTTCCAGGGATGAAGCATCCAGAGCTTTTTTGAGCAATATATGCCAATGTCTCACCATCCTCACCTCACTCATCCCAGTGAGAGTTCTCAGCCATAGTTGTGTGAAAGTGCAAAGAGTTGAATAATTTATAGCACTGAAAGTCTGGAGACTGGTAAATGGTACATGGGGAACCTCTTTGTTCAGAAACCACTTCCTCTTGATAAATGATATAGAAAGCACCTTCAGAAACCCATTTCCTACATATTCTTAGCTGGATGGTGGCAGATCAGGAGGATAAGGGTTGATGACTGACTGACTGACAGCAGGGTTGCATGGGTAATCTGGGATCTATCAAGATTCTTTATAACATTTTTCTTTATTCTATTAATAGAGCAATATGGCACAGTGCAAACTTAGTCCAGCCTGGCAGTGACTATGAGCAGTGGCTCATCAGTTTCTTATAGTTTCTTCCTATGTGTTTGCTTTCTTTTCTGTCCCCTGGAGTGCATCCTATCTGCCATAGCTTGTTGCTGTGCTCCAGGCTGGAAACCAATCAGTCTTCCTTCAGCTGGTCTCCCCATGCCCCTTGCTTCCATGAGACTAGAAACCTGAGCACCAGAACCTCAGCTGAGCACCACTTAATTCCTGCCCACCTAAGTGCACTTGCCTACGTTAATTTGTACCTATTTAACTTTCTCACTGTTTTGGTGACACAAAATATGTGAATGAGATGGAGTTACCCTATAACCCTTCCTATTTTCCTGACATTCACTGTTCCCTTACACCTGGCCTTATCCAGCTGCAGTAAAGCAGGACTCTGTCCTCTTCATTCATGCCACACTTGAGTGGTTTCCAATAAAATAAAAAGTGGTGTTTTTCAGAGTTGTATAAATAGGGACCACATTGCTATCACTTGCCATAATAATGACAAGAAACATCTGTGACTCATCTCATCACTGTAAGAAGACAGTTTCTCCAGAGAACAGAAAAGGTGTTTTTACAATGGATATGTTACAAGTTATTACTCCAAAAAAAGCCATGACTTTTGAAACAAAATACTAAGTTATCAAATAAATAAACCCTCCTGCTACAGGACATATTCCAAGTTCTAACTAATAGGGCTAAAATAATACTTTTTTTTTTTTTTTTCTGGACTCCTTTTAATAATGAACTAATTCAGATACTCTGTCAATAAGCCCCTGACTGAAAAAAGATGTTGAGCAGAGTGGACCCCTGGTTTGCCCCTGGAACGGTCATTCCAATAATTCTGTGATTTTGTGTTTAAAAAGGACAGTAATTGCACACAGACTAAGTGCAAGGTACCACACGCAAGTGCAGACAAACACAGCATGCATAATTTTAAGGAATGCTTGACTTACTTATGCTATAGAGAGAAATGCACTAAAAATACTTGCACTTAGCAGTTTCAAAAACTAGAAAAACTGAACGAAGAGTACGAAATGCATTTTCTACCAATTAAAAAAAAAATAGAGTGTAGAAGAGACAAGATATGGTTCATCTAATGTAAATGAAGACATTAACATCTGAGTTGCTATAAATTTCCTTTATAGTTGAGAGCTAGGTTTTTTTAGGATGGAGTTCACCTGCTCTGTGCTAGACACCTACATCTGGCCAGCTGAATGCACCCAGAGCCAGATGCTGTTGAACCGCATCAGGCCACAGAGCATGCAGAACTGCCCTCCCGTTGAGTGAAGACTCCCACGATTTCTTGCTGTGCAGCGGAAGATACAGCTATTTTAAATACTAACAATCCTAGACTGTTTTTTCTCAGACTGTGAGCCAGGATCAAGTGGGAAGTCAGGAGACAATTTAGAGTGCCAGGCTGGCAACATATTAGGCATCATCTCCTTTCCCTCCTCTGGGAAGAGTGGTAAGGGACCACTGTTACCGCTTGCAATAATTTGTATTAGCCAGGGAAGGAGCTAATTACCTTTGATTGCTGACAGCTCACATCTCTTCCAGGGCAAAAGAGTGAATTTTTCCTGCCTCTGAATAAGTAAGCTGCCAATGCTCAAGAGTCTACAAAACCGCAAGTGCTGAAAGGAAACTGTTTTCAAAGCATTTGAGAACTTTTACCCCAGGTGTGTGAGGAAATCCCTGATGGCATCAGATACCAATCTCTTCCAACTCCCATGCCATAAGACTGCTCTGGATGTGCTGCCACCATGGGAATGAAAGATCAGTGTTCTCCTGCCTAGTTTTGAGGCTCTGGGTTTTGCCAGTGCAAAAAGGGATTTGTGTTCTGGGTCATTCAGAACACATATTTTAGACTGTAGCTCTGAACTGTTCTCTGGAGAGACTTGTCTCATTCTCACTGTACACAGTATATATTGTCTCCTAAATAGGATACATAAATTCCCCACCATACACACACACACACACAAAATAAAAAAAAAAAGCAGAGATCTGCCTACGAGAAAAATCTCTAAGCAAATTACCCAAACAAGAAATTTGGAACAGCTGACTTACATAAAACAGGGAAATACTTTTTTCAGTTGATATATATATTTTTTTTTCCAGTTGTTTAGGTAATGATGGATCATCAGTATGGGAAATCAACATGTCTTTAAAATAAACTTGAATGCAGTCATGCTATCACTGATGAATATTATTTCAGTGCTGCTCAGTTCTCCTCCATTACCCATTGTCGTTGATTTCCATTGCATAATTACTACATTACAGCACTTCTTAGACTGTGGAGGGCAAAATACTGCAGGCAGAGAATAAAGGTTTAGACTGCAGTATATATGTCAAATCCTCTCAGACGCTGGAAATCTGCAATTACATGCTGAAATATTGCCTCACTTACCAACTGATATGGTCCAAACAGCAATTATTTTGGCAAAAGCCTTAGTTCTTGAGTTAAAGCGGCTGTGGTGGATGGGGTTTCGGATGGCAATGTAGCGATCCAGTGAGATGGCACAGAGGTGCATGATGGACGCCGTGGAGAAGAGCACGTCCAAGTAGATCCAAATGGCACAGAGCTTTCTAGGTAGAGGCCATTCGTATCCTGCACAAGAGAAAGTTGGCATCAGCGAAAGATGTGGCATATATCTTTTGCCATGACACATGTCTTAGTCATATATCCTCCTAGGAGAATAGTGGTAAGTACTAAGTAGTAGTAAATGATACATTTAGAAGCTGCCTGACACTGTTTTAGGAAAATATTTTTATTTGTTTGCAACCTTCTAACTGTAGCTTTTGAGGTTAACTCTGCTTCTCTCCCAGGCTACAGGCAGCATATGTTTTTTCTCTTTAATTCTGTTTGCATAATGCTAGTGCTTGGCACTATGATTAAACATTTTTAGCAGCAAATCTATGAAAAGATAAGCAATTTTTTCATGGTAAATCTGCAAGTTCTCCATTTTGCGTTAGGACTTTTTATCCACATAATTACTGCATTATCAACACCTGCTGATATGCTAAGCTGTCTTAATTCTGAAAGTAAAACTTTGGATTTAATGGAAGCTAAAGGAGAAAAATTATTTTGTTGCATACCAGTGATATTTATCTCACCTGTCTTTAGGCCTCTACCACATACCTAAATAAGGATATTCCCTCTGTCAGTGAATATTGATAGGCTACTCCAGGGAAAGCAATTCAAAGCAGATGCATTAGTGTTTACCAATATCCAACCTACAGCTTCTTTGCTGCAAATTAAGCCCTTGCTTTTTCCTTGTTCTTTCCACTGCCTATGGAGATTAATTGATTACTTTCCTTTCTCAAAGCTGTGGTGAGATGGCTATCATGGCTTGCCTAGTTTTGTGTTTATTTTTTGGTCTTCCAGTCTAAGAAAAGCCTAGTACTTTATCTTTTTCTTACAGATCATGCTTTTAAAACTTTTTTTTTCTTTTTCTGCCCTGGAATCTTTTTAATTTACCTGTATCTTGTATATCATTTAGTGTCTAAACAGGACTCAGTACTCTTGCAAAGGCCTCCTGACTGCTAAAGTGAAATACCAGATTTCTTCATGGATCTTGAAGGGAATGTCTTTACTTATACAACCTGGAATGGTAAGTGCCTTTTGTATGAAAATATCATGCTAATGAAGCACATTTAGTTAATGATACATTTTGACAGCTAAATCTTGTTCAGCATTCTCAAAGCCCAGGCAAATGTCACCAGCAGAAGTTAGTTTGGTTCTTTACCTTTGCATTTATTCTCACTGAATGTTATTTGTTGGTTTCAGACTTTCTCTTCAGGGGTCTAGATTCTTGTTGATGATTCTCATCCTGTCCCTCTGAGTTCTTGTAACCTCTCCCAGCTTGGTGCTTTTGGAAAGCTGTGTAAGCTCTCACTCCACACACTACACATGTTGTTCAGAACAGTACTGAGAAGACCCACGATAAGGAGAGCCCTGCAGGACCCCCATTCAAAAGCCCTTCTATTCCTGCAGGGAACCACTAAAAGCTGTCCTTGGAGCAAGTTTTGCAGTTATCAGGGTCCTTATCTTGTAGTGATTTAATTTAGAGCATATTACCTACGCTATCCACGATAGTGTGACATTGGCCAATGCCAAAGCTCATATTGTGAGACTATGTTAGTATTTTGGGGAGTGCCTGTCTCATTTGGAGATACAGTACAAGATTTGCAACAGCAGAAAAGGAAGGAGAGGTAGAGGAGGTCTGTGAAGAGGTCTGGCAGGTCTGTGCCTGATTACATTTAGTCTCAGCGAGTACTGAGAAGACTTATTTCTTGGTGTTTCTGGGTGGCTGTAATACAAGCTGACACTGACAAGCCATACAGTATTTGTGGTTGTATTTTATAATGTTTTCTGGTCTTCTGTTGCAAAGTCTAGTCCCTGGAGTGTGTTATGTGATGGCTGGCTTTCAGGGGCATGACTTCACAGTAGCATCTCTCTGTCAGGCCAGGCCAGTTTACACAGGCAAAAAAGTTAAAATATTTTTACACTTGAACAACATTTATCTGTTCTCTTGCTTCAGTGACCTTGGGGAACACATTTGTCATATCCTTCTAGACTTTTTGTCTTTGAAATAAACCAGGATGGGGCAAGGATAAACTTCCTTAGAGACTACAGATTCAAGAACAGGGGAAGTAAATGAGAGGAGAAAACTCTGGATGCAATAAGGTGCACCCTTAGTAAGGGTGTAGATAACATCCTCCAGAAAGTTTTCTGCTCTGTGGACATGTCCACCTTGGCAGGACTTATCACTTTTCTAGAAGAGTCTGGGGCTGCTGGGTAAATGGAGAATTCTGCTCAGCCCGGAGGGTGCAGACTGGCACAGGCACATGGCTGGGCACCCAAACCAGAATTGCCCACAGCAGCTATAAGGCTCTCAAAAAAATCATCTCTCCTTTGAGCAAAACAATCACCATACTCCTTCAAGGGGCCACAGGAGGGGTGGTGGAGCACTCTTGTGCTACAGCTTTGGAGGTGTCCCAGCAGAGCAGGTGTGTGCAAAGGCCTCCAGTTTGAGCTCGAGACTGTCAGCATAGGTGATGTGGCTGAAGCTGAGCAGTTGCGGCCAAGAAAATGCTGTGGAAGAAGAGGTTTCCCTCCACACCAGCACTGAGCATCCTGAGGGTTGATGGTGCACCACACCAAGATGGTTCTCCTAGTACCAGTGTGTGCCACCAGACGATTTCTCACCGCAAGCTACGCTGCTTCCATTCCTGATCTTGCAAGGGAAGAAGCCGGCAGAGAGGAGGCAAAGCCAGCGCAGCCCCTCACTATGTTTTCACAGGTGCCCTGTGGCTCCCGTGCCCCGGCTGTCGCCAGGCAGGCGGCGCAGCCTTTTCCCGGGGCGAGGGCTCCGGATTCCCGCCGAGCGGGAAAGGCACCCAGCGCCCAAATCCCCAGATCCCTCCCCTAGACACGGATTTCGGGCATGTCTTCCCTCGGCAGCAGAGCCTGGCCAGCAGGAGTCCCTGTTGCTTGTCTCAGGGAATGGCGCACGACTTAAATCTCACCCATCGGACAATTTCTGTTTCACGCTGTTCCGCCCGCCAAAGATAATCGCACACTAATACGGTAAATCTCGGTGCCGCACCATCACTGATGCCAAATGCAGTTTGCAAATGCTACTGGGGACGATCTGTGTAGAGATACTGAAAATGGAACATAAACGTCCAACTTTCTGGATTAAATCTCCTTTAAGTCACAGGCTCATGTTTAGACCTTAAGTCCCAAAGTAGTGAAGAAATAGAAATCTTTCCAAACAATCTCACTTTCCTCCTGACAATGTCTAGCTTCTCTTTGAATGCTAGCTATTCAGCTGTAGCACTGGCAGACTCATTTCTGAAGTTTAGGGACAGTAACAGCCTGACAAAATTGCTGCTGAACAAAAAGGGTGCTGCTTGTTCCTGTGTGAGCTGTGCTGTAAATGATTTTGGTGAAAATGAGAAGAAAGAGCTGCTATTAATCAGCTGCAAGGATATGAACTGTGAGTCATTATTAACTTAAATAACTTCTCTTAAGAAATTATGGTTTTGCATTTGTAAATGTTACTAAGCAGGCAGAATTGATGCCCATCCATTTCTTAGCTCTTGCAATATTTTTCCAGCATTTTTGCTAGTAAGTAGATGTCTAAGCAGAGTATTGGGGGTAAGAAGATTATTTACATTTGTGTTACTTCATTAAAGATAATTGAGGGGGCTGCCTACTTTGAATCTAAAAGTAGTCATTAGTGTTTCAGTGCATATTTGCAGAGCAAAGTAACTGTCAGGACCCTATGTTCTCATTGGGAATATAAATATTACGAGTCAGGGAAAAACACTGAAAGCAATAGAAAGAACAAAACATCTTCATATACACTTTGAGAAAATTTATCTGACTTCTGAGTACTAAACTAATGTTATAGACTGTCTTTTAAATGCCTGTGTCTGGAAATATAAAGTAGGAAAAGATTAAAGTAGTTCACCTGTTCCATCCATTAACTAGTGACATCTATTTCAGCTTATATGGAGTGATAACAATTTTCTGTGGTACAAGAATGAAATCATAATAACAACAAGATGTTATTGCATGCAATGTTTTAGGCTTCTCAATACATGCAGTAGGTTATTCAGCTAATACTCACCATACAGTATGGTTAACATGGACACAGGCATGACAAGGAAACCCAGCAGCATATCAGCTATTGCAAGTGACATTAGAAAATAGTTAGTGGCATTCTGTAGTTTTTTCTCCAGTGAAACAGCCATGATGACAAGAATATTTCCAGCAATGGTTAAAACAATCACTATCACTGTCAGCAAAGCCGGCCAGTTTTTCTGTGAAGGGCAGCACGGTGGGCTCATGTTACTGTCGCATGAAAGATTGGTTAGGTTGTCAGAGTTCACAGTCAAGTTGCAGAGATGTGATATATTAATTTCTCCAGCTCCATAAACATTTCTGTAGAATCTTCTCTCATGATTTATTTGTATGAAGGAGTTTGCAGTTGGGTTCACAGAGCTCTCTCCATCGCAAAGAATATCCATTGCTAAGTCCAAGACCACAGAGATAAATTGTGAAAAACAGGAAATTATCACCCTTTGTCACCATTGGGCATTATATTCCTCAGCTCTCCATGCCAGAAGTTGAGGGAGCACAATATTTTTCGACTGTATTTTTTTCCACTAGTGTGATGTAGAAAAACATACCAGGATTACTCCAAAAGCTGAAATATTTAGTTTTCAGTTCCATAGGAAGTCCAGTGTTGGCATATATTGAAAATCCAGCTGAAAATCAAAACCGGGCTGTAGGACACAGACTGTGGACTTCAGGCTTCAGAGAGCAAAAATGTTGGAGACATAAAAGACATAAAAGTTTTGCAACCACTAGGACTCCCCTCTGGAGCTACATCTTATTGCTATTGGTAACTGTAATCACACAGTTTTAAACACAGCAGTATTAAAATAGCTTGCTGTATTAAACAGCAAAGCTATTACTTCTCTATTAAGAAAGTAGATTAATGATTCCATCCAGCATCTTTCTCTTAAAATAATTAAATATGCTCTTATTTATAGTTCATCTTCCATAATATGGCTGATAGTCTCTGTCTTCTCTTGTATTTCAGAATCATTTTCAGCCTCATATCAGAGACTACACATTCTGCTCCATGCTGATTTTTGTAGCTAATTGCACCTTTTGGCCCAGCATGGCTTCGGAATGGAAATTAAACAGCTAGATACTATTGGAAAATAATACAATTTAAGGAAGACTTACATTGCACTTCAGAGCCCACTTTCAAACTGCGAATAGATGTACTTTGCACCCTGGTTTACCATATTCTTCGCTGTGTTTAGCCAGTTTTGTGTCCTTTTTCTTCAGCCTCCTCCACAATAGCGATATTTCAAATAGTTTTTTGACTTCTAAACTGCACACTTGAGTGAAGGCAGTTCCTGTGCTGCGAGGCTTGCTCTTTTCTTCTGAGAGATAGGCTGCTTGCTGGCTCTTTCCTTGTGCATTTCCCCGCCCCAGGGCAAGCTATATTTAAAGCAATAATAATATCAGAGCCCTTCTTGAAGTGACACAAAAGAAAGCGCGCGCACACACTCACGAGAAAGCAGCCTCTACGGAGGAATTACTGATTGCAACAGGAATGGAATTTCTTCCTTGCTGCCTTGTTCGGATTGTCAGACCTCCCACTCTCTGGATGTCATAAACTGCAAGGTAGCGACAGCAGAGGAGGGCAGGGGAGGGCAGAGCAGAGAGGGTCTTTTTGGTAAACCAGCAGCTTTTTTCAGCGCTTGTTTCAGTGGTTTTCTGCTTGGGGGCTTTTTCAGTGCACGCTTTCAATTTGCATCACAAACAGCTGCATGCAATTACAGGGATTTACAGGATGAAGCCTTGAGAGAGAAAAAATCTAAGGCTTACGATGGTAGACACTAGTGAAATATGTGAGAAGGTTTTTTTTGGTTTTTTGGTTTTTTGGGTTTTTTTCATAAAAAGGGGAAATTCCACCAGGCTTAAAAGGCAGATGTAATTTTCAGCTCCCTTCAATTTTAACTCCAGGTCTGTGCTGACGTGTGAATCAAATTGGCAATAGACATTTATAAAAAATTGAAGTCACTCTGATGTGATACTCATTTGTCAGAAGATGGATGTAACAGCTAACTCCAGCAGGTTGTTCCAAGCAGGCGTCCCAAATGAAGCCATTCTGTAAAGCAAAGTGTATATAGAGCAAAGGTGGATAAAACCAGCCTGATGCTGCTTCTGCCTTTAACTCTGCTGCCAGAATATACATGAAAAAAATAGCCGACTCTTTCAATTTCCCACCTAAAAAAGTCAGCTCCCAGACTTTCCGAGAACTTACAGTTGTCAAAATTTTGGCTGACTGGATCTGCTGCTCACCTGAGCATCCTGAAACATGTTGCAGACTTCCCTTATGCTGAGGGCAATGGCTTGAAACAGGCAGGCTCAGGCAGTTTAGAGTGAGAGCTCAGAGAGGTGCCAGGTGTCACTGGGCACCTGTAGGTCCTGGAAAGCCCTTGGGAGCTGCAAGCTGCTCCTGCAGCTCAGCTCTGTGTGCAGCACTGTTAGCCCTACTGCACATCCCAGGGAGCTTCAAACACGTGGAGCATTACTACAGTTCAGCTGACGCATGCTAATCTCTTCATGGACCCAGTTCGTACCAAAGTGAGTCTCAGAGCACACAGTAGAGCCATCCAGATCAGTGGGGCACAGTTACAGCAAGCCTTTCACAGGAAAGTTCCTTGGAGCCAGATTTACTCCCAGATGAACCCAGCAAGGCTGGGCAGACAAGGTAGCAGCTCGCAACAATTCCCAAGTGGGACTTGGAAATGTGGCATCAGAGTACATAAGTTTCCCAGTCCCATAGGAGAGGCCAGAAGGCTCTCAGACAACAAAACTGGTTTAAAAAGGTGAAAATGCTTAGTCTAGCAAGAAATGTTTCAGCCTTACCCAGAAGCAGAACTTTCCTCTCTCCTTTCATACAATAAGCAAATGTGTTACTGTGTTCACCAGATGAATTTGGCATCCATGCTCCAGAGGGTTTGGCAACCACCCCCATGAACATGAGAGCACATATCTGATGCAGAGAGTGGATTCCACTTCTGCTGAACACAGCTACTGTGCAGAACAGGGCGCAGAACCCCTTAGCTAGGGCTACATACAACCTTTGTGAGGAGCCCAGGCATCCTGTTGTTTTCTTAGAAGGCTGGCTCTGGGCTTTGACAGCTATAGCGTAGCAGTCATGGGTGTGTCATGGATGTCACTCCTAAGAAAGAAGCAGCAATATGTTTAATATTTGTTTATGTAACCCAGTGATTTTTTTCCAAGCTTCATGGTAAATGAAGTGAGAAAGGTTTAATAAGATCTGATGACACAGTGCACTTGATTACATATGGCATAGAGGAGAGGGTCAGAGAAAACAGGCAGGGAGAGAGACTCTCCTGTTGAGCCATGAGGTTCAGAAAAGACCTCCTTGTGTTCTAAGCTTCTTCTCAGAAGGGGGTCTACGTGTGCATAATTCCAAACTTAGTCCCAGACTTGATCAACAGTTTATGTCTCAAGGATTATATGTGCACAATCAATCCTTTGTGTCACTTAGCTAAGATTTCAGAGTTAACATGCTATTATTAATCACTTAATCTCTTGAGTCAAGGAATCTCTCAACTCTGAGCAGTAACCTTGAGAGCTACTACTCAAAGCAAAGATCCTGGCAAACAGTCCACTGCCCTGCAGGAGAGATCAATGAGCCCTGGCTGTTCACTATTTATGAAGTAAGATAATTGACGTACAGTCATATTTGCATACCAGCCACAGAAGTTAATTTCTTCCAATCTTGGCCTGAGTTGGCCCTTGACATACATTATGGTTGGAGGTGTACAATGACTCATTTAAAACTGCCACTCTGCTCTGGATATCAAGAGCATAAAAGTGCAAGCCAGCTGAATGTTGCCTTACCTAAGACCTTTGCAGCTACAGTCAAAATGTCTTCACTGTTTACCTTGGTGTAACTGTAGATGCAAGAGTATCTGCCACAAGGTCTGAGTGCCTTCTGAAAACTTAGCTGTCCTCACAGAAAGCAGTTTTGTAGAGGTGAAACTGAGACATAGGCATAGTAAATTTTTTTTTTCAGGTTTGCACATGAAGCATGGATAAATCAGAAGCCAGTGTAGGTTGATGTATCAGAATCAGATTTGTGATCTTATGTCTTCTAGCAAAGCGTATTGGATGTGCAACTGATCATGAGTTTGTTGCATTCTTTATCTCAGGATTTTTTTTTTTTTTTGACTGCAAATGTAACTCATCTCATCTTCTCTCAAGAGCCTGAAATTTTTTTTCCTTCCATATAATATCACTGCAGGTATCAAGCAAAAGAAGTGTCCAGTCTTCATTTGCAGAGCCCAAGAAAAAGAGGGTACCAGGGCTCTCACCTGTCTGCAAAACCAAGCGTGAGCTCTACCTTGAGAATTCAGTGTGGAACAACTGTCATGTCCAAACCAGCCTTGACCACTGCTTTTCCTAAAGGTGGATGGCTTTGGGAAACCCTAAGTCCCACGAGCTTCCCTTGCAAACAAACGAGCTTGCGAGTTGATAGCAGCAGAGCCTCGCACGCTGCGACCTGCAGTCCCAGGCAGCGCGTCTGCGCTAAAAGCAGACAGCTGCGGTCTGTCCCAGCCTATGTAAATTAAGTGAAATCTTTGCTTAAAATGGTAATAATGTGCTCTGCGGTAGACAGAAAACAGTCTCTAGAAACACAGCTGGCATGGGAACAGACTGCATATTGCTTTTTAATTTCTGGAAGGCACCAACGCGACAAATTCATGACAGCCCCTCCCTGTTCCCTAGCTCTACTTGGAAATTCTTTGCAGGGCATTATTCTGTTCTCTTGGGCAGGGTTTTTATGCTTGGCATGGTGCACATAAACACTTCCTAGAAATGCTGCTTTTCAATAATTTTAGTCTGGAAGAGGAGAAGTTAAAAACTTAGTTTACATAATTCAAATTTGGCGTTCTGAGGATTGTTACAGGTGTAAAAATCCCCAGTTTCTGAGTTTGCCATGGCTCTCTGGTGTTCTGAACAGATTTTCTAATCAGTAAATGTAGTAGTAACTGCAGATGTTAATCAATCACTGATATCTGAAAGTGAGGCAAGCGGAATGTGAATAGTTTGTGTTGTGGTCGAGACTACTATGGTTTGGTGTCTCTGCATTCATCAGGGGCTGCTGGATGTGAATCAGAGGCTAGCTATTACAAACCAGAACTAACAACTAAAAACCCTCCTCTCTTTTTGATGCAGTTGATCTCATTAGGGACCTCTCCCCCTCCTAGACCCATGCCATTGCAGTGAGGTGAGAACATGAGCTTTCTGAAAATCGTGCTGGAACAGCATCCTTCAACCTTGCTGTTTACAGGTGATGATCCTGAGCAAGCTGGGTGTTGCAGCACCAGAGCCCCGTGTCCTGATGACTAAATCTGAGATGAGAACTGGCGTGGTGTTGTAGGGATCTTTACAGTGAAACTGGATGTCTATATTAATTTGCTCTGGATTGCTTTTGAGTGACAACTGAATATTAGAAGTTGAGGCTGAAGGGAAAGCTAGAATAACTCAGTTTAACTACAATTTCTAGCTAATAAATATATATATA
>VWZN01012199.1:83319-93338 GCA_013396955.1 Regulus satrapa
CCCACACACTAATACTACTTTCAATCTCTGCTCAATCCCAGGTGAAGCTGAATTCATAGCTTGCTTTTCAGGGCTTGATTGTCTCATTCATCCATGAGTTTTGGAAAGATGTGCCATATTCCTGAGGATTTGTAGTGTGTCATCTTTTCTAACTACATCTTTATTTCAGGATCTACAAGTTCCTATGCATACCTACAGGGCCAAGAGGAATTTAAACGTGAGAGAGAACCCAGAGCACCTTCAGACACATCTTTTATCTGCCTAAATCCATGCTCCAAGGTCAGATTGCTAACACCGTACCTTCAACCCCTTTAACTGTGTCATTCCAGTGGAGCTCAATGGAATTACTGCAGCATAAAACTGATAGAATTTTTAGTTGGCTGGAAGTTAGAGTCAGAATTTTTTTTTTTTTTCTCATGTGTGATTTCGCCTGTTTAAACATTGCTTTCCCTGTATCAAAATTTTTTTACTGGGAGGAAAAATTATGAAGAAAAGTTTGGAAGTATCCAAATATATCACTTCAGTCTTGTTGTTCTAAATATGATACTTTAATTTTGTTTAATTAATAATATTATGAGCCAGCTAACCAGCTGGGATGCAAATTGTCTTATTCCTTGATTCTCCTGGGCAATTTATATCCACCATAACAGCACACCTGGAGGCAGTTTCAAGTTGAACTGGGTGATTGAAATAAAATATTCTTATTCAGCTAAAAAATAAACTGAAATATTTGGTTTGGGTCAAACCCATGTAGTAAAGAGAAGATTTTGTTTTGATTTTCCCAAAGGAAATCTGAGTGCTTTAGGCAAAATTGATTTGATTTTTTTCCTTGAACAGAAAGTTGATTTTATGGAAACTATTTCCCACCAGAGGCTGAAGTGTTGGGGACTGTCCCTAAGCTTTTGTGCTGAAGCAATGAAAGCACTCTGTGCTGAAGCAATGAAAGGACTCTGATATTTTAAGAAGGAACCCTGCAGCCTTATTTAAAGAAGCCTCTCTAAAAATCTGTGCTTTATTTTAGTGAAAACTTAAGGGAAAGGTTCTTCTCCATGTCTTGCTCTCATGTGTACATATTAACTATTTATGTACCTGACAATGATTTTTTATACCACAACAGGTGTCTGCAGACACTTGATTTACTAAAACTTGTTTTGCTTTGAATATTTTCATTTTAGCTCTTCTAGCTGATAGGTTGTCTTGCTCTGAGACAATACTATTGTTGTGTTATGCTCAGCTGAGTTACAATTTGGCCAGTTTTTCTGTAGCTACAATTTTATTGCATCCTGACACACATCACTGCAAATTCCATTATATAAAGCTCCGTATTCCATGCAGTAGTACCTGAATCTCTTCCACTATCTTTTTCCTCAGTTTAAACTTCCAAGCAGTAGTGAGCCTTTTTGACTTGATCTGCTTCAGCTTACTGCTTAAAGATGTACTTGCTGCCCAGAATTAGCCCTGGTCCTCATCCAAAGCCTGTCTCCCATCTGTTATTACCCAGTGAAACAGCCCATTTTTAAAGGGGTGACCACAACCAATACACCATGTTGCAAAGGTGGCTTTGTGGGAGCTTTCTGCCAAGACAGCACCATCTCTGGGGAGCCTTACAGCTTAAAAGCATTTTATCAAGTGATAGACACTGCAGAAGATGGTGGGGGCATTTCATCCTTCCTTTCTTTCCCCTCTTCAAAAAAGTTCCATCGCTTTGATATCAGTACAAAGGAAAGAGAAAACAAAAGAAAGACAAAAGCAATTGTGTTTGTGTGTGTGTGTGTGTGTGTGTGTGTGTGTGTGTTCCAGACTATGATTTGTCCATATTTCTCTGGGCTACTTTTTTACTCTTATTTCTCTAGTAGTATGTAAACAGAAACAACAGAAGAGTAAAATTAATCTATAAGGACTTTCCTTCATTTATGCTTGGACATTGATAGATGGAGAAGCATTTAAGAGAAAGAGCATCAATTTTGAATCCAAAGATGCGGGTCAACTCTTCTGGATTTGCAGCATTGCATGGTGGCAGGGATTAACCCAAATATATTTGTACTTTCTAGAGGCTCATGGATTCACCAGTCCGTGGCAGAGAGTAGCACAGAGCTGTGAAATAGGTGAGTACCCCAAGAGTGATAATTAAAATATTTTTACTTTCCATACATTTGGCAGAATCAAACAGCTGCAGCCCTGAAGCCCTTATATAAATATATATATAAATAAATAAATGTAGCTGCTATTTGTTACAACTCTTTTTTACATCTGGCAGGTGACTGCCATTATGTTTTTCCTCTGTTATTCCTAGGATAGCACATTTTTCCAGGCTATTAAGTTACAGTGTGTAATTTATAACCATTGAAGTGGAAAACATTATTCACTGCATGAATTAGCATGAATGTCTGTTATTGAATGTGTGCTATATTTCTAGAAATATGCAATTATCCCTCATTGACAAACTTAAGATTTTTGTTATAATGTTTTGTTTAGGTATATTTAACTGATTAGAAAAGTTTTGATGGATGTAAGCAAGAGTTCTGCAAAAGATATTCCCCAATAGATCTAATTTTGTATGAAATAAGCAAAATTGTTTTCTTCAGCATAATAGTCCAGCATTAAATCAAGGTTGTTTGAGCAATGTGGATTGGCAAGGAGGTGCAGACGACTAACACAGACACAGTGGCTGATGGAATCCTTAAATATCAGTCATGATATTGTGACTGTGGTTTGCCAGGTTGGCATTACATGCCAGGATCCAGTTGGGCTGTTTCAGATAGATGTGCACCTTAATTGTAGGTGCACAGAGAAACAGCTCACTCCATGGAAAGGTGATTGCCTCCAGTGAAGCTGTGGCAGTGAATTTAGGACCAGTCTTTCAGTGGAAAGACTGCTGAGCTGGATCCCACCCTCTACTCATTTCATGTAAGGTGGTGATTCATATGTCCAACTACTGATTTATATTTCCATATAATCAGTGTCTGGTTCTTAGAACATTGGAAGCCAAGACAGATCCACAAGATACAGTATAAGAATTATGTTACCTCCAACTCTGTAAATTGTCTTTTACATCTAGACACTCTGCTGTGTGAACTAGACAACTCTAACAACTGTGCTGATATTTTGCTTTAACTTCCAGTATTTTAAATACTGTGTTTATCACAGAATTTTTTTACTATAATTTAAGATATTCCAGAGGAAATGTAGTGTCCTTTTCCTTTAGTGATGGAGCTAATTCCCACCTTCTTTTTTAGACACGATATGTGAACAGGTACTCTCTTCAGAGCCTGCAGAATTCTGCTACAAAGGTCCTAGGAAGATCATAAAGCCAAACAGCTTGATTTGTAAAAGGAGCTGTTATTATTTATCTAGTTTAATATACACTGCTTTATCTGTGTTCTGTTCCTAAATATCACTGGAATCCAAATTTTTTTCTTTAGAACAATTAAGGCAATCAAAAGTATTTACTTAAAGCACTGAATCACTTAAAGAAACAAGCGGAATACTACTAAAATATTAAATGTTTTCCCAGTGAAGTTTGATATCTCTGTAAACGTTTTAGATGTAATTTTCTTCTGACTCATTTTTGAGTCCACTGAGGATCTAAATATCAAGTTTACTATCAATTTCCACCCAGGAAGCAAGTACTGTAAATTGGACTACAAGTGAAGAACGAATTGCTTTATGTCATTTAATTTATATCATTCTAACACATGTCAAAACACCACTGTATTGTGGAGTACAATAAAAGGCTGACTTATGTGAAGAGTCTTTTAGAAAAATCCACACTCCCTGGGCATCTCTAGATCTTACACACACGTATTGTGCAAACAGGGGCTATAGCTGGGTATTAGAGCCATGCAGGGCAGGCACAAGGATCCCTGAGGGCACCTTTGATCTGAATGTTAAATTAGCTTTATTGAAATATGTCTTTTAAATGAACTGAGCCTGATGTCTTTCTTGTACTGGAATATGCTGTCTTAATGATGCTTCCTTGAGAGCTGCTGCTGATGAGAGAAAGAAATGAGGGAACAGCCATTACCATTAGGAGCACGAAAGTGCTGAATGGTGAAAGTTATCCACTCTCTTCCAGCCACAAGTTTTTATAGTGCCTATTAATAGCTTATAGGGCACTGCAGTTTTCTGTGGTACATGCAGGGTCGCTGAGTTAATGCACACCAATAAATCCCAGTTAGCTGCTGCTCTGCCCTGGTCATCTGTGAGAAAGTCCTAAGAGATGTGCTGGCACAACCCGGAGCGAGGAAGATATGTGTGTCTGGGCAGAGCACTAGGACTACTGTGGATCTGCATACTTCCCAAAACATGCATATTCCTCATTCCTAGGATGGCTGCTAGCACATCGTGTAGCCCTGGCAGCTATCTCTTGCCTATTTCCCTGTGAGATACCACCAAAGTAAGACTTCATCAAGGTAGCCAGGTCCATAACTGCAGAGGCAGGGAGGATGCATGAGCACCCTTGGGCTGCCCACAGAAAGGGTGGGAGGCAGTCTGGAAAGCCCAGACAGCAATTCCTGGCACATGCAGGCAGTGACCAGCTGGGACCTGTGCCACAGCTCTCACATGGTGGGAGAGTCATGGGCAAAATGGAAGGCACTTCAAAATGCATAGGTGAAAGTAGACATTTGATAAGGTGAAGAGATACCAGAAGCAAGGATTGCTGCAAAATGGCAGGACCTGCAGAACATAAAGTGGAGGGTGTAGAGGAAGTTAGAGAAGGATTTAGTGCTTGATGGATGGAGGGAAGAAGGGGGAGGGAAGGAGAACTCTCATGATCTCACGTGCAGATTCATGAGTCAGGTATAAGTCAGATGAGTCTTTGACAAAAACTTCCTTGTAAACCCAGGAATGACCCTTTCCCACATCCATGGTTTTAAGTTTCTTACTTCCAGTGCAAAAACTTGCAAAAACCAAAACTCTGAAAGGGTCTTCATGGTCCATGATTCTCTTTAAAATTTTAACGTGTTCTTGGTTTTCATACACTATCAAGTACTAATTTTCATGCCCATTTATTCCTCAGTATTTCTTAGACTGTTTTGTTTCCATGTGTTTTTCAGGCATGCTGTAGATGAAAAACTGCTCCAAGTAACTTAGGCCCGTGTCCCTGTTTGTACTAAGAAAAGGAGAGCTTGCCAAGGGAGCATAGTGTCCTTCGAACCACTGGTAAATCAATGTAAATGGAAAATCTCCTGTTTTCACCCTAACATGTTTCCAGGAGGAAACCAGCTTCTCTTTGCTGGTCCTTAGTAATCTTCTTACTGCCATTTCCCAAGGCACTGTGCCAGGGTACTCTCCTGACTGAGACATACATTTAATACCTGCAACAATGGAAATCCCATGACAGTCTGAGAAAAAACAGTGAAGAACCTGATTTGTAAAGGAAGGCTTGGATGTGTGCTTTCTTTAGAAACTATTTGCGGGCAAGAAGTCATAATTAGTTGCATTGGTTATAATGAGGAGCAAATTAAGAACAGGGATTTGTGATTTTTGGGTTGCAGAGACTGGCTTCGGGTGCCACTGGAAGTCTCATCACGGACTGCTTGGCAGAGGTTGGAGCCTGTATGTTTATATGTGTCTGGTTTTATTTATAGGGCTTGCACAATCCAAGGGAGAAAAGGCAGTGGGAAAAATGTATCTCCTTTCCTGGTTGCCTCATAGAGTTATGAACACAACTCACTTCTTAGCAACATACTGTTTACTGAAGTCAGAAGCTGTGTGAAGGGCATTTTGGGAGTGAAAAATGACAGAAGTGCCTAAAGCATGTTGACTTTGAAGAGTCACTTTTGCTGTAAGGAGGACACTTCTGCCATTTGTGCTTTATACCTTGTGCCCAAGAAGCCCATCATGAGGGGAACAGAAACCAAAATGTTCTGTGGTGTTGGAAAATTTCAAGGCAATGAGACATACCTGGCACATGGTAGGTGGAATCAGTACATCACAAGAGGGCTGAATTGCTTCTTTGGTGTTCTCTGTGTAGAGTTTAATTTAACGCATGGCATTAAAATGCAAGATTGAAGCCAAAAATTTGCCTCTGAAAATAAATCGGGCATCCACCCAAATGCTTGACAGGAGATGAGCCTTGTAGCATGTATAATGGCTGAAACCCCTGGGCCCTGCCAGCCTGGCAAAGTCCGAATCCAGAGTCAAGAGCTGCTCAGGGAATACCTTTTTCCTGTAAATATGTGCTTAAATATCAGGCTGCTGAAATGCATCCTGCTTAACTGATCATGTGCTAGTGATATGTGAACAAAGAAAATGGCATAATCCAAGACAAATAAAGGAAGACTCTGTAAGAGCAAGAACTTCCTTTTCCTCACAGTGAATTCACTGATCATTCATTAATTCGCTGATTGTTCTCGCTAATGTGAAGTTAATGGGGAACTGAGCTCCCACAAAACATAATCTGGAATATGTGGGGAATTTCTTGTGTCAAAATGTGTGAATTATCTCAGTGAATCTAAAAAGATGTGATCTAGGTCCTATTTTATGGCTGCACTCTTAGAAGTGCTTCCTGGCATGGGGGTACATGACTTACTGGGACTTGTAGGTGGTTCTCCAAAATAAGTAAGTCAGTGCTACCCATCTCGCTGTCCAGACTGGAAATTTCCTGACCTCCAGCAAAACGCAAACATCAAGCTAAGGAATGGTGAACCTCCTGCCTGCAGCTGTCTAGGATAGGACTCCTAATTTTCCCGTCCTCCTGCTGTTCTTTAGATGTTTAGATATGTTGTTCCAAGTTCCCCTAATGTCCGTGTGTGCTGGCAAGGGAGACCTGTAAGCTCTATAATGTCCAAACTAAATAGCAAATTCCCACCTGAAGTCTGCTTTCTGAATGTTCCCCCTACCCAGTTTCCAGCGTGAGCTATTGATCTGGGCTCACATAGTCTGTGTAGCTACTGACTTACAAAACAAGCAGCTCAGTGCTTGCACCCTGTGTCTCTCTCTGCCTCACACATGCCCCCTGCTAAAGAACAGGAGTGATGAACCATTAGAGTCACAATTTGAAAATTGGAAATGCGCCGGTGTGTGTCATCAGCTGGAGAAAAATCCCATCATAACACTGCTACTGCAGCATCCTCCTTATTTGTGCCTCCAACTCAAATGCATTAAATTTAATTACACAGTAGTACAACTCCAAGACAGATTTAATATATTTGGATAAGAAAAGCTTCAAAAAAACCCACTCCTTCGTTAATAATTGAAGCAGCACTTGTGCTGGCAACAGAGGAAAGTGAAGTGATGCCAGACTGGGACATGGAGCAGAGAATCAGCCCTAGAACCATAGAACCATCAAATGGTTTAGGTTGGAAAAGGGTCTTAAAGATTGTGTACTGACAATCATGGGCAGGGGCACCTCCAATTTAAGCAGGTTTCTCAAAGCCTTATCCAACCTTGCCTTGAACACTGCCAGGGATGGAGTATCCACAGTTTCCCTGGGAAACCTGTTCCAGTGCCTCATCACACTCACAGGAAAGAATTTCTTCCTAAACCTATCCTCATTCAGTTTCAAGCCTTTGTTCTATTGCTGCATATCATTGTAAAAATCCCTCTCCTGCTCTCCTGTAGCTCCTTTTGGGTACTGGAAGGTGCTCCTCTTCAGGCTGAACAATCCCAACCCTGTCTTGGGAGTACAATCATAAGCTGCTTTAGTAAATGCATAAAAAAACTGAGTTTGTGACCATTTAATCCAGAAAATGGAGTGAACAGATGTAAAAACCCCATTAGGTCAGCTACTGTGTGCCCCTGGCAGTATAGGACTGAGGCAAGCAACGTGCTTCTGTTGGATCAGTACTCCACACTCCAAGCAATGGGACGCCTGCTTCCTAAAATATCTTCCTTTGTAAAGAGGTTTTGTTTTTTCCCCTTCACAATGGGCAGTTTAAATTCACCTTGTGATTTTATCCACTGTTCCTAATTGCATCCTTTCTCCTGGAGTAGGTAACTCCCCTTGGTGTGCAGCCCCTTCAAATATTGATAAGAAAATCGCTGTCCCTTTTCTTTTGCAGATGTGCTTAAGCCCAGTTGTATTCATAGTTAGCCTTTCAAATCTTCCCTCCTGCAGCCCCCGCATCCTTTTTGCTGCTCTGCTTTTACAGTTTCTCACTGGGCATACGTCTTACTTAGCATTTCAGCTTTGATGGTAGTACAGCAGCCAGGACAGGTTTGCCAAAACCTTGCATACAGAATGGAAGACATTTAATACTATTGTTCTTCTATTTTAGAATAGGAGATAGACAATTTGCTTTTGCTTGGACTCTCTTCCCACCAGCTTCCGAGCTGGAACAGATCGTCCCCTCCATATTCAGGCCATATTCAGGCCTTTAAATTGTGTTTGGATTTTTTCCCTTAAAAAGAGGGGAAAAAAAAAAGAAGCGAAAGAGTAGCTTTTGCCCTTCCCATTTATCAGCTATTTAATTTCATCATTAACTCTATCTGTGTTAAAAAGGTTTGGGAAAAATAAGACATGGGAGGAGGTTGTGACAGGTAAAGGCAATAAAGGAAGACAAATGCTTTGGAGGACTGGGGATCAGTGGGAAATAGGTACTTTTGAGGAGGGTAGCTGAACAAGGTGCAGCCATGATTACACTGGAAGGCTGAACTGGGGAGGCCAAGTAGGCAGTAGGTACCAGGAAATAATACATCAGTGGCAGCTAAGGGACAGTGGAGAAAAAAGAAGTGGTCCTGTACCACTGTCAACTGACTTGATCACCTGCTGGGTGTGAAGGATGAGAACAGCAATCCTTGTAGTACAGCAGAGAACATGACAAAGCTGGATTTGTAGCTTGAAAGATGATTAATGATCTGGAAATTCTTCTGTACTGAGACTATGGCTTGGTATGGGATCATGTGGCATGGTAGGATGGAGCAGGGTGAACATTAAGATGGAAAGGTCTTCAACCAGCATCTGCTTGACATAACTTGACATGGTGCTGTTAAAAAGAAGATTGGCAGTGGTATGAGCTTTAATGAGTTTAATAAAACTCCCCTCAGGGGAGCTAGAGGACTCCAAGCTCTGACTGGAATCTGTATTCAAGGATTCCCTTCTTAGTTTATAGCACTGGAAGGGGAGCATTGTGCTATTACAGATGTAAGTCTCTGGAGGAGAAGCCCAGGAGTGTGCATTGGATGCAGCTGGATCTACAATATTTGGATGAAATTGTGCAAACCACCTCATCTTCATGGATCCAGCCTGTTCCTCCAGGATGAGAGATACTCTGAAAAATACTCACTGTTGTAGTTAGCATAAGGAAGCCTTATATGCCAATTGGGTTTGGTTTTAGCTCCATGGTGTTAAATGGTCACAGGAATATCCTAGGAGGTAACAGCCAGAAAATCATCAAGAAACCTGTTGGGGTTTGCAAACAACCCCCTAGGAGCAGACTAGAGTGCAAAAATAATGATTGTTTTGATTTGTTCTGTTTCTGAGCAGTTTTTACACATTTCTTAAGCTGCTTTATTACTCATAGGATGTAGCCACATTTCTGGAGTTTCTTTCTTTAAATGCGCAATCCTGATTTTCCTGCTAGAAACAGTGTCCAGCAAACAAGTATTTAAGGGTTAAGCAAACTTGACCCTTCCCATTATAAGTCTTTGGCACTGCCACACCCATAAACATCCAGAACAAAAAGTGAATATAATTTCCCAAAGCACAGTGGCAGGGTTTCCTGAACTCATTTAAGGTCGGAAGTTCCTTGATTATTTCATAGCCTGCGTTCATTAGTCACAGTGGTGTTGGTCCAGCTGCATGTGCTTGGGCAGGGTTTTTCTGCAAGCAATCTTATTTTGCACAGGGTCCAGCTGGAGGTTCCATGGCATATGGACAGGTGTTTGCACAAGTGTTAACTGCATGCCTGCTTGAGCACAGGAGCAAGGGCACTTCCTTTGAGTGAAGCAATTCGAGCTGCTGAACAAGCAACCATCCATCCCCCCCTTCCTGCTCTGGGCAGGAAAATATTTGTAGGTGCTTACCCTGTCCTCCACAAAAAAAAAAAAAAAAAAAAAAAAAAAAAAAAAAAAAT
>VWZN01012199.1:93348-106027 GCA_013396955.1 Regulus satrapa
CCAAAATAAAAAAAAAAAAAAAAAAAAAGAGCAAAACAAATTAGGACTGCCCCCAAGTGTCATTCTGACAGCTTGTTTATGTACCAGAACCTCAAGAAATGTTGAATTTTTCTTGACTCCTGGGGAAAAAAAAACAAAAAAAAAACAAAAAAAAACAAACAAAAACAAAACAAAACAAACAAACAAAAAAAAAAACCAAAAAAAACCCCAAAAAGAACCCAAAAAACCCGGGGCTTAGGCAGACTTACAGAAAAGATTATGCCCACAGGGTACCTGGCCTGTGGAATGTTGTTATCTGTGTTTGTTTCACCTGCTGATTTCAGTCCTATCAGTATGTTTCATAGGTTACTGAATGTGTTTTCACTGCAGAAGTCTGTACATTTGGCCACCCTAGCTTTGACTCCTTTGTTCATTCACTGTGCTGCTTTTCTGAGTGCATGAAGTGCCACAGTAGTGCCTTGAGAAATTGCTTTCAAAAGCTGATCTGAAATTGCAAGGAGTCTCATGTCTCTAGTTCTCAGATGTATTTACAAAATACTGTACTGGAACTGGTGCTGTATTTTTCACCCACACTGCAACAGCTTAATAGCTTAAACTTAGTATTAAATAAAATTTTTTAAAATCCTCTTTTGGTTTGAAAAGCAAGTCTCTTTTCTCACTTAAGATTAATAAATCTATCTGCAGCAGCAACTGGTCAAACTGCAGAGCTCTCAGAACAGAAGACTTGCTTAAACGTAAAGTTATCACTTTAGATGATCTGCTAAAGGAGTTTGAATTCCCAATCTCTTCGCTCCAGCTAGTCTAATCTGAAGGATGGCAGAAGAGCAGACAGAACCCACGCTATGAAAAAGCAAGGCCTTCAGCTGTGACCCGCTTTGGCTACAGCATTGTTGGAAAGAGAGATACCACCTCATCCTCTCCTCACAGTGTTATGGGCCAAGCAGTGGCTCCTCTGGAGCCACATAGGGATGACAGCGCTGCTGTTGAAGAAACGCTGTGGAGGGCACAAGGCATTGAGAAATAGCAGTGATAAAGCATTGAACACACCCTGAGGAAGGACAGGAGAGATCTGAGAAGATGCAACCTGAGGAGGACTTACCGTGAGTGGAGAGGTGCTGACTATCATTACTGAATATTTGATACAAGTGTGCAATGAGCCTTTTTTTTTTTGTTTTTCCTAAGTAAAACCTTTTTAGAGTAGTTGGGAATGAAAGCTCTAGATAGAATGGTAAATTTCATCAGTTTTAAAGTGTTAAAGGCTGGTCCCCCAAAGTTGCCTCTTAGTGAAAATGAAAGCGGGTTGGAATCATATTATTGGATATTACAATCCAAATCAGATTTGAGAGCTGGTAGAGTTTTTTCACCCAGTTTTGGTTGGAGTGTCCTGTTTGGTTTACATTCCTACTTGGTAAAGCTCTGTGGATCAAAGATGGGGTCTTCCTCTGCAGACATACAAAATTTAATATTATTGTACAATGGAAGAAGAACATACCAGGTCTCAAACAAACCCCAAAAAGTGTAGGGGCTTAACTCAACAGGGAAGATTAAATTTATTGGACTCAGGTAAAGGCATACAAGAAGGGACAATAGAAACATGAAGTGTTTGTTGAATTCTCTGCAGAATAAATGAAAATAGCAAAATCTAAGCAAGGAAAAAGACTAGAAACAGGTTGAAGCAAAGAGACAATTTTCTTTCATCTTCTTACCTCCTTTTCTTTATGGAGAAATCTACCTCAGGAAATTTTGTGAATGAGGATTCTAGAAAAAAGGCAGATGACAACAAGTGTTTTGCATCAAATTAGATTCAATGTCTGGAGATGCTTTTTTTCTAATTTCTAGCATCCAACTCTAATATGATAGTCTAGAAGATGACAACGAAACCTTAAATGCTGATGTATTTTCTACTTATACAGTCAGAGGGAATTTTGTTCAGAGCAATATTGGTCTGAGGAAGCACAGAGAATACTATTTTCTGACATTTCCTTTTTCATCAAAATCAGATGAAAACCTGAATTCCAAATAAAGGTACTGATTATGGTATTAAGGTAGGATTTGTAAAAACTAAAGTACGGTCAGTGTCATGTCATACTGGTTTGGTAATGTACATGTTGTAGTTTGAAAAATTCCACATCCTTATTTTCAGATAAAATTCTTCACAGTCAATAGCATTTCCAGCTAAAACATCATCCCCTGGTTTAGAAGATTAAACTCCCCTTCATGTCATGGCAACGGCTCTGGTTGGAATCCTAGTACTGCTGTTGCCAAATAATTTTGTGATATTGCACATTCATATTAAGCTAAATTAGCAGCAGGAGTTCTGCACTGAAGTCTCAGTACATATCATCATCACAGAGGGGTAAATTGTTTGATTGAAGCAATTTCCTATCTAGCCACAGTGGGCAACTCATAAGATGTTCAGGCCTTTTGCAAGTGGGAAACGTGCAAAGGAATTTAGAAGGAATACACTCCTGCCCATGCTCACATGGCCAGTGGTGCATGCAGCCCTGATCTGAATAAGAAAGGAGATGTGGAAGACTCAGTACATTAATCACTGCAGGTTAAGAGGCTGGCATCAATAGAGAGAGGAAAGTGTGGTGCAGTGCTACAGACTTCATAGTAACTTGAAAAGTTTGCTGCCTGACTTGTCCTGCTTGTTGGACTTTAGTAGAGCTAACCTGCACTACTCAAGATCATATATTAACCTCTAAATGATCATCAGTTACCTAATTAGTCACTGGTATAATATATCTACTAGAACTGTTTGGAACAAAAATGCTTTTAAAAAACACTGGCATGTCATTGGGAAAAAAGGAATATATAGCTGATTAAGAAAAAGAAAGGGATTTTCCCTCAGAATCTGAAAGCATTTGAAAGACAGCAAAGCTTTCGGAAAAAAAAAAAAAGTTTAATAAACCCCCTAATTTTCCCATTACTTCAAAGTATGAATGGAAAACATTAGTTGAGTCCCAGTGTTTGGAAGTGGATGGTCTTATCCAATTTCCCTAGGACAAGAACCACAAGTTTCCTTCCCTTATGAGGTCTTTGCTTAGGAAAGGCAATGAAAAGTCCACACCTGAGGACTGCAGATGCAACTGTGCACCCATATTTCTACCCTTATTATTATATTGTGGAGCATTTACCTCCATAAACATGTATTTGTGCACATGTCTTAAAACAGCCCTTACCTCTTCTTCCCGACTCCGAAGCCATTTCATTTGGGCACGTTCACATCTAGACTGGTCTTAGAGGGAAGGCTTTGCAGCTGTAATTCACGGGGACTCAGTACCATATAATATGTATTAAAAACTTTTTTTTGACCTTTTAAATATTATACCAAGAGCTGCTAAGCAATTAAGGCAACAAATCTGTGTAAACTGAATATATAATTTCTCTTAGGAGCATAAATGTGAGAAAATTAAATGTCAACATCTACCTTGGTGTTTACAAGTGCAGCCACAGAATGCGAATTCATTGCCTTACCTGCATTCCAGTTTTGTCTTATACTGCTGTTAGGGGAACTTTATGTTGTTTCAGAGTTGAGATTTTATGTTTTTTAAGGAGTTCAGATACATAGTCTCTTTGGTAGCACTGAATGCCCCACTTGTGAGGGACTTCAGCACTGTTCACTGCTGGTCCTGTAGATGCAGGTGCAAAAAAATCTTGCATGGTTTTAAGAGAAGCAGAGTGCCAGCTCTGGCAGTGAGTAGGCAGAGTGGCACTATTTAACCCCTTTGCATTCTGATTCTTTTTAGAGTATTTCTTGTCTTAACAGACTTGGAAATTTCTGGAGGAAAGAACTGTGTCCTATCCTATTTCACACCATCCCTGGGGCCATTAGGGACCAGGTGCTCAGTCGCAGACTCAGATGAGGCATTTACATGGCACATAAACACCAACACACTACCCACTCCTGTTTGTCCACTGGGAAGGAAAAGGGAGTGAAAGCAGAAGCATTTTTAACATTATGGCACCATCCAGAAGCTCCTAATATTTGGAAATAAGACTATAATATATTTATGCTTCCCAATGACTCAGGAATTCACTGCCAAAAAAAAAGAGATCAAGAAAAACCCTTCCCTTGGCATATCTTGTTGATAGAGTGTATCTCTAGCATGTCTTGTATTTCAAAATTTAGGTTAGAAGGTTGCTATTGAGAGTTTTCTATTTGCTTCAGTCCTGGTTTTGTAATATGTCCTCAACTGCCTAGTCCTGCAAGAATACAGGAAGAACCTACTGTTATTGTAGTGTAGACTAGTCTGGGTGTTCTTCACTGTTTCACTGCATTTACTTGGCTTAATACAGCAAAGGCAACTGACAACACTTCTGTAGACATTGCTATGGTGTTATCTACCAGCCTGAGTTCAGGTAGATCAATCACCACAGTTGCATGATGAAATCGACAAGAATATTTAATCACCAAAAAGTGAATATTTTCCCCTTTAATTGACTTTTTTTTTTTTCTTGACAGTTGAGGATATAGCCTGATGATCAATTTGGTGTCAGTCTAACTAATATTTCCATCATTTAAAAATGCATCCAAAAGGAGAGAATTTGATTTTACCATTCAATTTCCTTGACTTTTTATATTAGTAAGATAATAAAAATGCAGTGGATGCCGCTGTCTCAGACTGACATCCTCAGAGAGAAATAACCTTGCTTCTGGTGCTAGCTGAAATGTTAGAATAGCATCTGTGAAGTCAAGCCAATAACCCCCTTTTTGGAGTTTCAGAAAAGTTGATTCACCCAAATCCAATTAAAAGAATAACTCTGTGAATTAATTAAATTGCCCTTCCACTAAAGTTGAGGCTTAAATAATTTGCTGCACTTGACGGAAAAGCAAAATAACTTTTATTGAATAAAGGGTGAACAGAAACAGTTTCTGCCTTTGAGGTAAGCTGGGAATTGAGTGCTCAGCTCAGAATAAATGATAAACTTGGCTATTCCCATGTAGTTCCTTGATGGGTTCATCTATACTTGCAAGCACTTGCATGATCACCTTGGTCATCACCTGCAGGCATTAATTGCTTCTGAGCAGTTGTATGGTGATAATCATTTTACACACTTCCAAGAGGAGACAGAGTCTTTCCAGGAGACATTCTGTTGGCTACGTGTCAAGTTCTCCAAGTTCAGCTGTGCAATTTGTCCCCCTCCTGACCAGGGCCGAGACAGAAAATTGAGTAGAAAATCTCATAGATCAGGATAAAGACATGGAAAGAGCTTACTGATTATTGTGATGGGTAAAACAGACACAACTTGGGGAAAACAAATATAATTTTTGCCAGAGAGAAATGGAATAGACTGATAAGAAACAATGGTAATTTTTAAAAATAGAAAAATAGAAAACATTTTATAAGCAGACTTCTTAAACCTCTGTCAAGAGGTGATAATAAATATGTGTACTCCTCTGCAACAATATGTTCTTCCCTATGCAAAGAATTATCCTATAATTAACTGCACTCAACATAATTTAGAGTTTCAAGTGTTGGTGAAAACAAAAATAATTCTTACTTACTATACGCTGATTCACACTTTGCATAATGCAATGCCCCTTAAAGTTAAGAGCATGTTTACTGTGCAGCATATAATCCTTCCATAGTTTTTGCTACATTGACTTTTAGAAGTTGTTTACACACCAGATGGGCTGGCTGTTATGGATACTCTTTGAATCATACACAGAGTGAGAGCAAAGGTCATAACCAAGGTACTGGTGTTCTATTGGTGAAAGCAAAGGGTATAGGGGAGATTGAGCTGGCATGGCTTGGGTTTTTATAGTTTATTTTGTATTTTTATAGATGGAACAGTTCCTTGTTGAATAAATTTTACAAAATAACCTGCGAATGTATGTAGAATATGACTGAGAAAAGTATCTGAGAGCAGACAGTTTTGGTAAAGCTGGGAAATTGCAGTGAAAACAAGAGAAACACTTCTTTATCTAATCACTAAGTACATTTTTCTTAAAGAAAACAGCTAACTGAAGTCTAACAAACAGGCTGGACTAGAATTTAATCAATAAGTAAGTCAAGGCTCTTCAAACATTGGATTTTATGAAGTTTTCTTGAAAACTTAATTTGTTATTTCCTAGTTGTGTACCCAATTGATACCCTATACTGCTCATTACATCCTGTGTATAGTACATGTTGGCACATACTGCATAAATATATATATGAAAATTATTTCTCAGTGCCAAACTTTGGAATTAGTGTCTTGGGGGACTTCCTACCCTTTCTTTGTAAAGGATTTCTTCCTTTGCCTGTGTAACTGAAGTAGTCTTCTGTCCTAAGAGACCATGGAATAATAAGACTCCAATCTTGCATTCTATGAGATACCTAAGTTAGTAATTCCTGCATACAAAAGGAAACTACCTGAGGTGCAGTATGCAGACACTGATCAATACCAGGACACTAAGAAGATGCTATGCAATCTCTATTTCTGTGATTGAAGTTTTTACTTTAGAGCTCAGCTGAAATGTACCTGCTTCTGTACCTGCTTCTGTAGAGCAGTTGATCAATTCTGACTCCTAAAGAAATTAATTCACTCACGGAATGGGCAGATCACAGGTCCAGGTGACACCCAAAGCTGTGCTAGGGGCAGCTTGGAGGAGCTGACCTGCTCAGCCTAAGGCCCCAGTCTTGTGTCCTGGTGTCTGGAGCCAGATCATATTTATTGAACACAAGATATTCCCCTTGGTGTTGGTCTAAGGCAGGTTGTTGAAAAAAATGCTTCATATCTGTAAACTTGAAAATAAGTGAAAATCAAAAGCTGACCCTCCAGACATGCGGTCCCACTAGTTTTTGGAAACCGCAGACAACTTAACTGGAGCATAGAAGCTGTGGGATCAAATAATTTCTTATTAATTCCTCGCAACATGTGCCAAGAGTATCTCATGGGAGTTTTAGGTGTTTGCTGTTTTCTCTCCCTTCTAGCAAATATTCCTGAATATATTCCTGAATATATCACTGCTGCCAGGTGATAGCTGAAACCTTGTATCTAGGACAGCAAAAGTTCTTGGAGTGCTGTTGTCCTCTCCTGGGAGGAATTACTATTCCTTATAGCAGAGCAAGGAGAAGTACATTATATTTTCACTGTAACATTTTCAGTTTGAGAAAGTTTGTTATAAAGTTATAAGAAAGGAAAATCTCTAAACTTCCAGAATAATTTTCTCAGTTCTGTTTTCTGTTGCAGGTAAAGAAATAGCATTACTTTTCAATTTTATTTTTTTTTCCAAGAAAGTAGAAACTCAGATCTAATTCTTCAGAGGGATTTAGCCAATTCATGACATTTTTTTTAGTACTGTAGTCATTTACTGTGACCAAGTCCCCTGCTTGTGTAAGGAGAAATGTGGCCATCACCACGCAGTTTGCTGACACTGGCTGACAGAACATATGCCTGTGTTTTGGCAGGGAGATAGCAGATGCCATAGGAAGTCTTGGGGGAAGTACAGATGTGACCCCAAACTGTACTTTTGCCTTTAGCCTGGCAACACAAACCTCCTTCTATCACCCACCCAGCTGTGTGTTGTGCCTGACACCTGCACTGCCCAGCATTGGAAATGTTGCACCAGTGGGGACCACAAATATAATTAATGATAGAGCTCATTGCTCAGTGGGTTTGAGCTGCAGGTCTTCATCGTGTGCTTGTCTGGTGTTGTGGGTGTCTGGCATAGAAGGAGGTTTCATAGTGAAGAGGGTGGCAGGGGTTGTGTGGGGCCACATTGCCAGAATATTCCCTCCTTTGTGATGTGGCCACAAGCAGTTGGCTACGTTAGCCACTCATCCCAAGAGCAATGGGGTTGAATTTCTGCCCTGCTCTCCTGAAGAAGGATGTTTTGTTGATCCTTGCTCTTCCATAGCTTAGGAAGCTTTCACAGAGCAACCGCTGAATGCGCAAGAAATCCAGTTCACTCACAGATCTGAGCATCTTCTGATTCAGCAGAGAAGGTACAATTTCTGTGCAAGTAGGGAAGCCAAATATCCCTCTGAAATTCCCTGGGGAGATGTGTCGTGCTGCAAAAGGCTGAGGGCAAATTAAATTTGAGAAGAGAGACAGGCAGAGGGTAGAAACTCCATTAATATTTAAGACAGGGGGATTCCTGCAGAAGGCATTACTGCAGATTCAGCTGCAACAAAACTTCCACAGCTGCTGTTTCTCTGTCACCTTTGAAAGGGGAAAGGTCTTTAATGAATATCAAAGTCAAACTTCAGGCATAAAATAACATCTCAAGTTGCTCACTTTACTTAAAAAGAAAACCATGGTATCTTGTCACCTTACAGATATCCATTATCAGAATTGAATAAACTGATTTAATTTGAGAAGTTTTGGAGTAGATTGTCTTGAAAATAGGGAAGATCCCTTCATTCTTATGTGCATCTCATTGGTTTTATTCCCCTTCTGAGTGGTGAGGAAGAGGGAAGATTAGAAGGAAAATATTTAGGACTTCTCTTACTTTCTTCCTTTCTATTTCAAAACTGTGCTTGTGATAAAGGAAGGGAGAGAAAGAAAACAGAATGAGACTCTTTATAAGAAGGAAAATTTGAGAAATTGGCCCATTCACTCTATGGCTTTCTTTTCACTCTACTGCTTCCTTTTCACTCTTTTCCCTACTTTTTTTCCAGCAGAAAGAGAGAGGAATTGAAGAAAAAAACAGTGAGGAAGGTGATGGCAAAGAATCCATGCATTATAGTTTTTGCTTTACATAAGGCAAAATATATTGCTTCCTAAATATTTGGTCAATATTTCCTATGGATACTTTTAAAACCAGCTCAACAAGTTGCAAATCATTATTTGTTTATACAGCACCCTACATGTCTGCAAGAACACAAAATCATTCTGGAGGGTTTGCCTCAGTGCAGACAGATGTAGCAAGCAGTATAGCTTTAAGTTACAGTAGTGGAAATGGACATTATTGTTGTTGACACAGGATAGGTTTCTCTTTGAGTTAAGATAGTCAGAGGGCTGTAACATTGCAAAAAAATATTTGGGAATATACAATCAAAGTGAAGCTGAGTTTAGTCCAGGGAAATTCAAATTGAATTTCCAATGTAGCACTCAAAAATCCTGTCTGAGGAACAGATTAAGTCTGCAGAGGTGAAAAAAAGCACAACAGTTTGCCTCAGTTTGTTAGCAGGAAATACAAAGCAAATTGGTAGTCATGCCATAAAGACTGGGGATTAAAAGGACAAGTCTAGAAAGAAGGGAAGAAAGCACAGAGTATGGCAGATCATTGTCTTCAATGGCACAAACTGTAAAATGTGACAAGCAACTGGCTTTTGTATCTTAGAAGGCCGCATTAGGTGAAGGAAGACCAAACAATAACTCAAGGAAAAGTGGGTTCCCCAGGTTGCAGACAACATGTCATACCTGCAATGCAGTAAACCTGTTAGCACTTTTCAAGTTAAAACCAGTTAAAACATAATTCAGATGCCAGCTCCTGAATTTCTTTATGGTGAACTACACTAGTACAAAATACTTCTGTGATATGAAGTTTTCTTAAGGGTAGTCATCAAAACCACATTGCTAAAGGGCTGATTTCATTTTGTAAATGTTTTACTTTTATCTGTCATATTATTTCTTAGGAAATTCCAAATGGGACAACTGTAATTTTCTTAATTAAGGATATCAGGTCTGAACATAATGCTTGTAGGTTATTAACATTATATCGGACTATCATTCAAATGCTCTACTTTCCTTCTTGAGGGATTCTGCAGCAAAGTGAGATACTATGATCTCCTTAATCAGAAACTGTAAGGCATCAGAGTTAAAGCTAATTAGAATTTATAAGATTGGAGGGAATATAATTTGTGTGTGAACACTATAGGTGATAAGGGGTTTAATATGATGACTCAGCTGAGTCATAGATATAGATCTCAGCTGAGCTGGAGTACCATAGTTTAACAGGATAAATCATTAGGAGTACATTAAACATTATTTTTTTCACTTAATCATCTTTTCAGTCAGAAGGCTAAGGCAGGAAAATACTGTGCATGTGGAACAATTTTGTTAAAATCTAGGCTGGGACTGAAGCAGCAATCAACACCTCCTGCTTAAAAATAATTTATTTTCAGTGTCAGTCACTGAAACAACACCTCCCTATTCAAATACCCATCCTGTTTTCCTCTTAGCACCTGGTTCATATCAAATCATGAGTAGGTATGTGCTTGCTGAATGTTCACTGGGGGGAACGTTGTTGGAGGAATACAAACCTGCTCCAGTGATTTTGGAGTAAGTACTCTTAAGAGCTCTTTGAACCACCCTGCCAATCCCAAGGCAGCTGTTCCATTTGTAAAAGTCAGCTTAGCATACGGTTTATAGAGATGAGGTATTTATATTACATACAGTATAAAATAAAACAAAAGGTGCTTGAGTTGTATGAAGACAGCAAATTTCTATAATCAGAAATGAAGAGAAAAAAAGGATTTTATACAATATGTACTAGACTAGCATGAAACATTACCAGCAAAAGAGGAGGAACCATGAAAGGGAAGACTTCACTACTAGCACAGCTGTCTGCTTGGCAGTTAATATCAACAGATATTTGATTAATGAAATCTCTCTAGGAGCTTCTGGTGATGGGAGTAACAGTTTTCAGTTGACTGTGGGGGCACTTGGTGGGATACTCTGAAGGCTGTGTGTGTAGAATGTATATTGTGCACAAACTAAAGAAAATATTCATCCTGCAAGTCTCTTGAAGAAGTCCTTTTAGCCACTCCCTTCCCTGGGCACGATTAAGTGCATGTTCTTGCCACTGCTTTGAAAGTGCCATATATTCCTAGTATCCATGTTTCACCATATCACTACCTTTGGAAGGTGTTTTTCTCTTATATTCAGTTATTTATCTTCTGTGGCAAAAAACCTTCCATGCCATGCGCAAAATGAAGCCATTGATTACAGTCCTTTATGGAAACTGTTTATTTTGGAAGATGTGGAGAACATTTGACCTCTGTTTCTCTTTTTCTTTAAGTCTCTCTTCTAGATAGAAACAACAAAATTCTTGAAAATCATTTCTCATCAGTCTGTTTTCTAAAGCTCTCAGAAACAGTCCTCCTTCCTTTTGTGATCTTCATGATATTTTTTAAAAAGCTGTACTCCAGACAGATTCTCAACAGTGCTGTGTAGGGCAGAAAAGTTTCATCCTTTGCCAATTACAAAGCCTCTGTTTGTACATCACACAATTGGATTGAAGTATCTTGTGGCAGCATGTTCTTGACTCATAGTCAGTTTCTAACCTACTATAACCTCCTGACATGAATTTCTTTTCTATAAAGTCCTTTCTTTGTTAACAGAGACAGTGACAGAACAGTAAACAGACCCACATGTGGTCTGTTTACAAGCTGCTCTCTGGTTCTACCTGGATGCATATCCTGGTGCAATCTCCAGTCAGGTGCTTAAAAAGCAAGCTATAACAAAGTCCTTTGACAGGGAATGGAGATTCCTGCCACAGGAAACAGTAAGAGCTGCAAAGTAGCAAACAGAGGGAAATAATTGTGGAGTAATTTTAAAAATATAGGACTCAGGGAGTCTTCTAATCATAGTTTTCATAGAAGAAAACAAGTTCTATTTAGGACACATATGGTCAAAAGTGGTAGCAATAATTTTGGAGGCTGGATTTTGGAGCTGTTAACAGCATTTCAATCATCTGTAAATTACTTGAGAAATCCAAGTTTTAAGTTCAATAGTAGTAAGTACTAACAGTGTTCTTGGCTTGTTTCTGGCACTATTTTGGAATAGGTGTGGAGAAGAGGGGATATTACACACAGATTCCATGCTAATACCCCATGGAGCTCTATATATTTCTCCCTGGTGAGCTTGCATGAACCTCAAATTGACTCTAGAAAATTACAACTGCAACTCAGTTAAACTCAGTTTCCTGCCATGACAAGGAACAGANTGAGAACAAGACAATGTGGCTTTTTTAAGGGGAAAGACATCTTCTAGTGAAGGAAACAGGCTTTAGTGACAGAGATGTGGAACTGTTGTTTCTTTTGAAGAGAGTTTCAGGCTGCATTTCTGTTTAATTGGCATCAACCCCACTTTCAGAGTTACACTTTCCTCTGAGCTTTAATTTGCACTTAAAACTACATTTCACTGGCTGAACACTGTCCTACAATTAGTATTTTCTCACCTACAACTTTTCCTTTTAGGAAGAAACTCTGCCCTCACCTGAGCTGCTCCTCTTCTGACCACTCACCCTTTTTTTTCTGCTTCACTGTTATGGCTATGGTTGAAAGGATAAACCCAGGCAGCGAGTAATCAAACAGTGGGTAGTGAAGATAGAGATATTACAAATCTAATGGAGAAACTTACTGGGAACAAACAAAATGGCACAAAACTAAGCAGTGATAATTACTCTTTTCTAATATCACCTGATTCCACTCTTGTCCAGGGAGCAGTGGGGACTTGGGGTACATCGAGTGCCAGGGGTTACATGAGTACCAGGCTGTGTGTGCCTTCAGCTTTCTGGTCCAGATGTCACAGGTTCTTTATTCTGAGCGCTTTTATCTTCTTTCCAGTTTTTCCTTTGAGGCTGGGAGTGCTTACCTCAGCAGCTGCTTTTCCTCTGCCAACTTTTATTTTCCTTTTTTTCTCTTCTTTTGTCTTGGTTAGAGAATGGTAAATCACACTGTTGCAAGTACTCTTCATTTTTATTTTGAGTGTGAGGCTAAGAATAGGGTTGGTTCCCCCC